>CM066585.1:16385000-16622500 GCA_033816785.1 Picus viridis | reverse complement strand
TATAAATATTCAGATTTATAGTGGAATCAGAGGTCAGGATTTCACCAGAAGACTGTACTGATTCATTTCAGATATGCAAAGAATTGTAATAAAATTCACCAAGTCTCTACTTGTGTAATAAAAATATTTTAGTGATTTTTAGTTTAAGCCTTCACTGACTACTGGCACTTGAAGTAAAATTGAAGCTTTTGTTTCACACTTTAACAATGGAATACAGTTTCTCCATGTGGCATTTTAACTCAGAACTCTTTTGAAAGGGAATGATTGGAAAAATATTGACTGAACAACAATGAAAAACACTCTTTCATGTGCTTGCTTCAGCAGTCTCTGTGTGGCTAAACCCTCAATACACAACCCCTGGAATTTATACACACATGCACATGTATGTGAACATCTCCAGATAACTGATCTTAGAACTATAGAAAGTAAATATAAAGATTGATCTCTACTAAGAGAAGTAATTTTTGGTTACTAAAAATTATCTGATTAAATAGTCAGTGTTTGTTTGTTTGTTTGTTTGTTGAGAAAACAAAACCATCAACTGAAAACTATCCCATTATTTTTTCCCAGAAACACATAAATGATTGCAAGTGTGGTCAGGCAAGGCGGTTTAATTACCAGGGTCTAATCTGGCTTAGAAGAAATGTCAAGTTCAGGGAAGAATACAAAGAGAGGGATCTAGATGTGGATGTATTGCACAGTAGCTCTTAGTAGTTTTACTTGATATTCAGGGTTAAGACAGAGTAAGATAAATTATAGAGGAACCGTGACACTCAGCAATATTACATTTCTAAGCCTGGAAGTGGCACAGCTTGTGACATTCAATATTTCAGGTTCTGGCAAAGCCAAAACTTAGTTCTTGTATATGAAAATAGAAGAGGGGTAATTTTCATTTCTAAGTAGCTGAAGTATCTCTTTATATGTACTGTATATATTACAATATATGCTAGGTATAAGATATACAAAGTTTTATTAAGGCCTATGATTGAATGTTGTGCATTCTGAAAATTCAAGAACAATTTAGAATGGAGAACTGGAAAAAAACCCCACACTTTGTTTCAAGGTAACAGATTAAATAGATAATAATAAGTAAAAGGCAGTTTTAAGATTGTCAGTGATTAATTTCAAATGCATTTCTCAAATTACTATGAATATAATGGGGTCACAGCTTCCACATATATATTTTTTTTGTTATAGATTGTAGCTGCTTGAGTGTACTTACAAACTTCAAACACTGACATACAACCTATTCTTGGTTACAGTGCTTTCCTATATGCATATCAGAATGAGATAATCTTAAAGATAAGATTAAATCTGAGAAATTGAAGTAACATTTGTTTAACTCTTTCAGAGATAGAAGACAAAAATATTTGTCTTTCAGAATGTGAAGAGAGGGTAGACATACAGTAGAACATATGAAAATGTATCCAGGAATGAAAATACAAAAGATAGGTATTTTTGTTTTTCTGTTTTCCCTTTCAGGTATTCACATCCTTATTTTAATTAACTTACTCATATAAATACAGCAGGATTGTTGCATTTTTGGAATAACTCTTTACTGAATATGTCAACAAGATAATATATAGTGTATAGTGAGGTTTTGAAGTTAACAATGCGTGCAACATGGCAGATTGCAGAAAACAGATAATGCAGACTTCAAACTTTGTCCATGTTAAAGATAGAAAGTATACCAAACAGAACAGAATCAAGTGTGCATGTCTCAGTTAAAATCAACTTTATAAAAGATCACCTTCAGATAGATATTTGGGACCAAGGGATGATAACAATTTGTTTAGTAGTTTATCCGTTACAGAGATCAGAATTCAGCTCTCTGTGAGGCACATTTCCACAGAGCCCCAGTGTAGTAAAAGCCTGCCAAAGTTCTTTTGCACTACTTTTCCAAATGGACTACTAGCCAGAGTCCTTTAAAAAGCAAGACATTCTCTGCTGCAAAAAAAAAGTTTAATGCCAAGTGCTTCAATACTGCCCGTAGTATCATCTGAACAGAGGTTCAGCAGAGCTCAGGGAAGGAGTGATCATCAGCTTCCTAGGATTATCTCTGTGTTTAGAAGAGAACACGAGGAAGAATTTGATGAAGCTTAGAGCCAGTAACTTGGGGTTAAACTTTGGGTTTGACACTCATTTCTGTTTTGTTTTTCCACTAAGCTGGAAATATGTCATAAGCAAAACCATTATTCTCATGGTCTAAAGAAAAAACTTTAATATCTCCATGTTAAATTTAAGGTGTAGAAGTACTATAAATAGAGAATTTAATGGGAATTAACCACTTCACTGTCAAAAGCTGAGACTGAACTTTCACTTCAATGCCATTAATAAAGTGCCTTAAAACCACGAGAACAATACAATATTCATAAAGTTCTGTTGCTTGCAAAATTAAAATTTACATGTTGCTCAGGAGAAATTTACTCTCATGAGAAAGTGAGGGAAAAACTGAGTTGAACTACTCTAGTAGCAAATAGCATATGTTACTTCATTTTTCTGTTTTACATGACATTCAAGGTAGTCCTTTATGGGCTTACAGGGAGAACTGCTAATATCTTTTTAGTCCAAGGTAATTCAATCTCTCAATATCCTTATGAAGGAATTCAGTAACAGTGTCTCCAATAAGAACCTGTAAATACAAAATCCATGCATTGATCAGGTGTCTGTTTCTGGCAGCAAGCTACATGCAAAGAACACATTATAGTGACACATTTCCTCTGTGGAAATGAGGACATGTTTGTAAATAAGTATGTCTTCAAAAGGAACCCAGTCACTGGGCATAGAAGTGCTGTGATACTGCTTCAACATAATTTCACTTAAACTTTTATTTTATTCCATTCACCTATTTTTTCTGTACATTTTTGTCAGTTATTAGAAGTACAAAATGGAAGATGGGTGAGATTTTCTCTGTAAACCACTCATTCTAATGAACCTTTTGAAATCAGGATCTGGAAGAGAACATTTTGGATGACTTGCCTATGCACGCATTTGGGACTTCTGCTCTATAGCCTTTAGGAAGCATAAACTATGCTATTTGAATTATCATTTTGATTTTTTGATCTATGTGAGTAACAGTACATACATATACATACATATATGTGTGTGCATATATATATGTGTGTATGTATGTATATATATACACACATATATATGTATATATATGTTTCATCACCTGAGATCAAAAACAAGAGTTTGAGAATGCCTTCTGGTTTCATCCTCTTAGGACAGTAACCACATTTGTTGTCATCCCTTTGGGCTTGTGGATCATTCACCTGTAGTACAAACTTCCTGAATAAGTAATTTGCTATAAATAAGGTGCCTAGCTCATCAATAAACTATGGTATCCTGAGGCCTAGAACAGATGATGTTCATCAAGGAGGATAAAGATTCCTCCACTATCAGACACTGAAGTATGAAATTGCAGTAAGAACATACTTTTAAAGGATGCCTTTTGAAATGAACTTACAACTTGTTATTTCAGCAAAATTAAATACTATATCCACAGCCAATGAGAATCTCTGACTCAACTTAATTTCAAACTCCAGCATGCAATGGAAGCGTGGAGAAGCACTACTAGCTGCTGCTTGTCTTGTGGACTTTGACATCTAAAACATTACATGAAGAAAACAAAAGTATCAACCTTCCAATCATAATCTTTAGTAAATAGATCACAGGAAAAAAAACCAAAAAACCCAAACAAAAAACCCCCCACTTTGCATAGACGTTTCTACCTAGAATTACACCATTTGAAATCATATGGCAGAACTTTATTCAGCAAAATTTCAGTGACTTTACCATTACAGTAGCCACACAGGCTGATTAAAATACCTATTATAGCCAGAGAAAATAGCAAATATACAGAACATAGAATGGAATTTCAAAATGTGATTATAAAAGGTGTTGGAAGAAGGATGTGGTTCCTTATACGATGATTGTACTTTGCCAACAATCATAACTGGATTTATTTTGCCATAGCAGAAAATGAGTGTTATCATGTGATTTGAATGTCAGAAACTGCACACCCATAGACTGCTGTATTTCAAGAATGGGTTGAGTGAAATGGGCAAAGGAAAGGATTAAAACCCTCTCTCCCACCATAAAGTGAAAAGTCTAAGCATTCCACAGTGAAAGTGTTACAGCCTTTGCTTCCAATCTACTTCCAACAATAACTTGTCCCTAGTTGGTCACTGTAAAAGGCTTTCTTTTTGGATTCCTACTCCCTCAGGAAAATTTTGTCTCCCTCCAACCCTTTTTATTTTTTTTAACTCTTTATCATGAACTTGTGCTTTTCCCCAAGCTCAGGAGAAACTGAGTTGCATTAAAACCCAAACAAACTTTAAGAAAGAAAGAATTAGATTCCACCACTGAGCTGACAGGAAATCCAGAGTTCTTGGCAGTCACAGAGTCAATGGGCTGGCTGGAATATTATATAATTTTGAAAGCATCATCATAGTCATAATAGAAGCATGATGATTCACCTAATGCATGTAAAGCTCAAGGAATCATAAGGTACTCCAGTTAAAGAATTTGAGAGAATAAAAAAGCAAATTCTAACCCCACCTACTGCTTATAAAGCACAGGTCATTGTGGAAAACTTTCAAAAGTTCAAGACAAAGGGTGTCAGACGAACAGCGTGGACTTGTACTCCCAAAATTTCTCAATTAATTGGATACTTAGTTAACACCCATCTCTGAACACTGTACTATGGTGTATACTATCAAAACACAACCAGGATTTATACATGATTTCCCCTGATGAGCTCCTAATAGAACTTGAGGCTTTTCCAGTAATAAATAATTTTTTGCAAAATCTTATTTGTTTTTTCTGTTTGTCTGTCTTTTTCCCCCCTACTTCTCCATACAGAACATAACTCAGAACCCTAGATTAAACAGGTCTTGAATTATGAAAGTAAATAGTAACCCTTTCATTTGCATCATACTTTGCATCATATTTTCAGCAACTTACACTTTTATTTTCCAAATTCTACATGAATACTATAGAGCTGGGAGCACTCAGAATTCCCCTCATTCAAGCTTTACCTGAACACACTGTGTCAACAAATGCTGCTCCATTAAAGGGAGGTGCAACTTAATGACAGCTATCTGTTACATACTGATAACCTTCATCTCCCAGTGAGAAGGGTCAAAGAATGCCTAAAGCTTCTTAATCATAATGAAAAACAGGAACAGTTTCTGTCATAAAAGTATATAGTCTTAGGGGACATTTTCAGAGTAGCTTTTGAAAATAGGAATCAAGGTCACTTTAAGTTTGACACTGAGCTCTGTCTACCTTTCCTATTCCAAATATATTGACAGGAAACTAATCAAAGAAGAAAGCAGCCTTTTGGTAGCATTCAGAACTCTAGCTTTCAGTTGGAGGTAGGAAATGCAGAAGTGACAAAGGGGAAGGGAAGTGTTTCCAGTTGTTTGAAGCACAACAGCAACTGCTGTGTTTAAGTCAGAAGGGATGTACCCATTTTATATGAATCACTTTTGTCCATTCCTAGTGACCCTGTTTTAATATGCACTTATTTTCCTGTACTGCAGGACACTGAGAAACTTAACATCCCTCAGACAGCTTCGACAGCAAAGTGGTTAATGTTTGAAGAATGAGTCATTCTTTCCTTTGCCATGACATTGGGTTCTTATTGTACAACCCTGTACAGTACTTAGCAATATTTTTTAAAGATTTTAAAAAGCAAAGAGTTACAAAACCATTTGCAATTAACTTGAAATAGAAAAGATAGCACTTTTTTTTAAATCCCATTATATAGTACACCGTATAAATTACAGAGTATTCAAATGCATAAATGCATCTGTGTAACATTTATCAAATGTAATTTCTTTTCATTGTTTTTCAGGGGTTATCTTTTCTGAGAGTTCTTTTTCTTTGTCCTGGACACCCCCATCTGCCCACACTATCACGTATGACAGTGCTCCAGGTCTGAGACATTGCTGTTGCAGTATCGCATGTTGTTGGGGATGTGGCAGTCTGTGTAGTTAATGCCCCCATTTGGGGTATAAATGGGCTGCAGTCTGAAATCTCCTTTAAGGAGCTGATCATTATTTAAGGAGACAATCTGGAAGCTGGTTTCCGTCATCTCCAGGATGGAGTTGTCCTTCTTGGTCCCTGCCTCGCAGTAGTCATCTTTCCGACGGCCCCGGTTATATTTCCACTTCTGGGAGGTGTAACGCCCTTTTTTGTGCATGTGCCAGCAAAAAATGCTGAGCAGGACCACAAGGACAAAAATCACTGCACCCCCAATCAACCCTGCCAGCAGAAATGGGGAGCCCAGGTTCTGAGAAGTTGTCTGCTCATGGCTGGAGGGGATGTTGCTGCCATTGCTCAAAAATGAAGCCTTGGTTGTGGCTTCCGAACAGACAGTGTCTTCTGCAGTTCGGTAATTGTTGTAAGTATCCAGTGGAATTAAGCAAATCCGGTAGGTGGATTTGGGCTCCAGGTTTACCAAGCTTAAGTGTTGCTTATCTCCACTAACTATTTGTTCCTGAACAATTCCTCCTACCAGGCTATGGCCCATTTTAACCCATGTGAGTTTATACGCCATCACGGTAAAAAGAGACATCCAATTAACTTGGATGCAAGTGTCATTCACAAAATGGATGGAGAGTTGGATCCGATCAGATATTGGAGGTGTCACCCTTTCTCTGTCTTCCCTGTCAGGAACAGTGGGGAGTGTGGCTAAGGTAGGAATGAGAGGATGGTATTTGCTACTTGGTGGAGAAACTGATGAGGTGGCAACTAATGTAGTTGGCATGGTTGTAGCTGGGACTGGGGTGATGATAAGTGGCAGACCCGGGGTAGTGGTGGGGCATGACAACATATTCATATTGAGCTCCCTGACTGCCATACCTCGGACCTGCTCCGGTCCCTGGCACATAAAACCCCGTACGTTGATGGAAGAAGGAATAAATTTGAGCCATTCAGTGACCCACTTAATACTGCAGTCACACAACCAGGGATTATTCCTTACAGTGAGTTGCCTCAGGTTGTGAAGATTATCAAATACTCCCTTTACCAACATCCGAAGCTGGTTGTTGGAAATATCGAGGCGTTCCAGTTTGTGGAGGTTAGAAAAGGTTGTAAGTGGTATATGAGTTATCTGGTTGTCCTGCAAGTAGAGCCTTAGCAGATGTGTACCTGGAAGATCAGGAGGAGGGTAGGTCAGTGAATTCCGCACTATTGAGAATTCCTTGAGCTTGGAGAGGTGGCTGAAGGTGCCTTCAGCTATGCCTTTATTTGTAAGGAGATTGCCATCCACAATCAGACGCTCCAGACTTGTAAGATTCTGGAAGGCCAGGTCTGAAATGACAGCAATTCTGTTTTCATCTACTCGGAGTTCTTGTAAGTCCACCGGAAGGCCTACTGGGACACTGCTTAAATGATTCTTGGACAAGAACAGAAGCTTTAGGCTGATGGCTTCCCGGAATGCTCCATCCTCAACACCAACAGTGGAGATGGAGTTGTCATCCAGGTGCAGCTCTTCCAGCTTCAAAAGCTGAGCAAGGGCTGCCCGAGAAATGGTCTGAATGTTGTTTTCCTGCAGGTGGAGAACCCTGACATTCTTGGGCAGGTTCATGGGGAATTCGTCTAATTGGTTGCCATACAGGTAGACTGTGTGCACAGACTGAACATTGTGCAACTCTGCAGGAAATCCAGCATTATTAATTTGGTTATTGTGGAGGTAGAGGACAGTTACACCCTCTGGTATCCCAAGAGGCACTGAGGTCAAACTTCGCTCATTACAATAGACAAAGTTTCGATCACAGCGGCACACTTTTGGGCAGGCCAAAGTTTTGCAGACCTGCATGTAAAGCCCCAGGGAAAAGATAAGCCATGATTTCATGAGAACAGCCCAATCTGTGGGACACGTTCTAGTCCATGAACCCATTTCTAATTTAAAGAAATAAAGTACCAAAGTGTTAAAGAACTGATAACAATAATAAAGCACAGGTAGCAAAATCTCAGGTCATTAAAACTGCCTTCTATTTATGCCCACTGTTCAGGTCAGAGTTGAAGTCCTGGAGAGTAAGTATGAAATAATCCTCTTATAATTGGCCTACCTCCTACTTTTGATAAGAAAGCCACAGTCTTATTAGCCAGGGTTACAAAGTTTGTTGCCTTCCTCCATGTGTGCTGAACAAAATAATAGCTGTGTCTTTGCAGGTAAGCAACAGGTTAATTTAAAGCTACCAAAAGTCGTCTGTATGAGTTGCTTGGAGGGATAATATTTCCTTTCCCTGAAGTCTGTTGGTGTTACACTCAGCTTTCAGATGTCCACGAAGTCCTCATATCATCTATCTGTCAGATCCGGCCTTCCTGTAAGAGGCAAGAGAAACGAAAAAGCTGAATAGCATGAAATGTTTAATAGGGAAGATGAAGCCCATTGGAAGACTATTCTAAGGCTGTACTTTTTGACACTTTCTGGAAAAAAAAAGGCATTAATATTAAACATTACCTTAATAGCACTGCTAAATACCCTTGAAATAGATTTGATGAAGTCATTGAAACGATTGAAGAACTTTCAGTGACTTTGGTGATGGCTAGATCTATCACTTGCATTTGCTTATTGTACCTCCAGGCTTTGACCTCCCTTTGTTTCTAATCCTAAACCTAAAACATTTTATAAACCTAAAAACTAAACCATTTAACTGGACATTTTTGCTCAGGTATTATTTTCTTTTGCAGAACTACTGACTAAAATGAATGTTATCCACTGATGCTTGACAGAGTAGACTCTGGGCCATATTATTTAATCACACTCTGTGCAGTTTTTTTCATTTCCTACTAGACTCTGGAATGTTCTGCTTCTATTTTTCTCCAACTTAATGCACACAGCCAGATTATAGGTACTCATGAAGAAGGTCTTTTTAAAATAGTACAGTAATTCACAAATATAAGATATCCTGCTGTAAGGTACATATTTGTTAGAACTATTACCTTGATATAGTTTCCTAGGTGAACTGTGCTGTCAACACACTTCAGAACTAGCTTGCCACTAAATGAAACTAGCTCACATCTGCTAAGCTGTTGTTTTAGGGTATCAGCTCAGAGCAGTTTCTTCAAAACCATAAAAGTTAGACACAGAATATAGAATACAGGTGGAAAAGACCTTTGAGATCATCAAGTCCAACCTATCACCCAATACCATCTAATCAACTAAACCATGGCACTAAGTGCCTCATCCAGTCTCTTTTTAAACACCTCCAGTGATAGTGACTCCACCACTCCCGGGGCAGCCCATTCCAGTCGCCAATCACTCCCTCTATGAAGAATTTCTTCCTAACATTCAGCCTAAACCTCCCCTGGCACAGCTTGAGACTGTGTCCTCTTGTTCTGTTGGTGGCTGCCTGGGAGAAGAGTCCGACCCCCACCTGGCTACAGCCTCCCTTCAGGTAGTTGTAGACAGCAGTAAGATCTCCCCTGTTCTCTTCTCTTAATTCTACAACAGTTGTCTATGAATGGCCACATAAACAAATGTGCTAGCTTTAGCACAGATGAGTTCTTTAATGTGTATTTTCAGCTTTTAAGCTCTTAACTTTTATTTTCCCAGCTACTAATTAATATTCAGATCTATAAAAAAAAATGAATGTCTTTAAAGCATGCAATGAAAGAATACAATAATACAATACAATACAATACAATACAATAAACCAGGTTGGAAGAGACCTTCAAGATCATCACATCCAACCCATCAAACAACTAGATCATGTCACCAAGCACCCCATCAAGTCTCCTCCTGAACACCTCCAATGACGGTGACCCCACCACCTCCACAGGCAGCCCATTCCAATGGGGAATCACTCTCTCTGTATAGAACTTCCTCCTAATGTCCAGTCTAAACCTGCCTGGCGCAGCTTGAGACTGTGTCCTCTTGTTCTGGTGCTGGTTGCCTGGGAGAAGAGACCAACCTCCACCTGGCTACAACCTCCCATCAGGTAGTTGTAGAGACACTGCATTGTATGATATTATCTTGTCTTGTTACATGTTGTTTGCAATAGCTGGGGAAAAAAAAAAAGGTGTATTTTGCATACTTGAACCTAATGAAGCATATAAACCTTGAAAGGTACCAAAAACATATATGTGAGGGCCTTGAACTACAGTTACAGAATCACAGTACTTTCCCAGATTTTGTTTACTCAGATCGAAACTCATGGCTGGGATTTCAGGAAAACGGGATTTCAGGAAAACAGGATTTCAGTGCAGAGAAATCATGTTTAAAAATTTTTATTCCCTTATTTAAGCAGTTTAAGCACCAAACAGATAATTCACTAAGAAGTGTAATTCAGGTATACATGTTGTTTTACTACATCTGCGCAGTTTATTACATGTCCCAAATGCTGCCTTTGTGAACCCCATGGACTGAGTGTAGAAAGTTTCATTAGGAGTCAAACTCTACAGCCTTGCACTTGTAGATCATGATATGGAGCAGGATCAGGTACCAACCTCAAGGCTAGAAGAGTTGGGAAAAAAAAAAAGTGAGATCCTGAAAAGTCCTGTTTCTTAGCATTATGGATTCAAGTGATAAATGTGTATATATATATTGTAATGCAAGCTATATTGTGTAACAGTAAGATGGCTAGCCCACTATTCAAGGTTTTCTCTCTCACAGGTATAATTCAGTCAAGAGTGGTTTCTTTTCAATTATGTAAGATGACGTGATATTGTAGAGAAACCCTAACATGATTACATTCTAACATGAGCTGAAATACGGCAGTTTATTTGCCTTTAATATGGCCTGGCTCCCATCTAGATGATACTGCCCTGATCCATCGAGACACTGTCTTTTTAAAATAAGAAAGGACATGCAGAACCTCTTCTGAGATGCTCAGGACCACATGGAATAGTAATAGTGGATCTCTCTCTCCCTTCACGTCATCAGAGAGAGAGAGTAGCAGGGCCAATGCCCCGCACTGAGTTCTCTTTCAATTGTAAGTTCAATTATTGATTAGGTTTTATTTGACTCCCAGTTATGATAGAAAGCCCACCTGAGGACTTGCAGCCACAGGCAACTGCAGCTCCTGGGAATCTCCTAGGAGGGAATGTCATATTAAAACTAATTTATGCATTCACCTTTTTCTAGGACTCTGCTCAGAGCAGCTCTCACCTAGGTAAATGTGGCACTGAATAAAAGATTTCAGTAATTATTCTAGCAAATTGGGTCAAACACAGAGCACTTCTCATTATAAGTAAGAGAGCTTCAACTGGACAGCCACTTAAGCATATCAGCACCTTGGAAGCTGGCACCTTTTTACTGTCACATGAATGTGCCCTTAAAAATCTGTTAAAACTTTTCTACTGTATTCATTCCTTACAATGGTGAGAAAGGGAGTCCTTTTATTAATGCCATTAGCCTAATCTCCAGCTATCAATCCTTAATAAACTGACACTATAAAAGTCAGTACAAAAACTATGTATTGGTAACTACTGTTGATTGTAATAAGCAAGAGCACAAGGACAGATCTAGATATCTATGACTTTAGGGTTTATTGTGGTGCGACAGAAGAAATGAGGATGCAAGGATACAACTGAATCTGTTTAGACAAATATTTAGGGGAAAACTTTACCTCATTAGTCTTTTAGAACTGTTTAATAATAACTCATAGTAGTGGTCTCAGTTACAGGATTTTTTAGCAAATCTCAGGGACACTAACGCAATTCACTCTGGACTCGATGATCATTCTGGATTCAAATCATTCTGGACTCAACGATATCAAAGGTCTCTTCCAACCTGGTTAATTCTATTCTATTCAAAAGTGAGTTTTGTCCCTGTGTTAGAAGGCTCTATCCCAAAGACATTAAAAAGACTGAAGAGGTGAACAATTTACTCAATTTTTAAAAAGTAACTTTGTTAAAGAAAAACACCCTCTACAAATTCCAGAAGGCTGGAAAAGATGAAACAGTTTGTTCTTTAGCAACTGCCAAAACTGAAGGCAGGTAGAGTAATTGAACTTTCTCTCCATCCCTGCCATGCTGGCCACCTAAAGCAAACTCTGTGTTTTCAATACTCTTACATGAACTTAGCTGAGCCGCTCTGTGAATGAACTGATCATTTGCAACAACAAGCAAATACCTCAATAGTAACACCTCTGCCCATCATCACCTTGGTCATTTTTGTTTCTGTTTCTTTACCATGTACACTTCATTTCTATATTTCTCACTATATCCCCCTTAGGAATACAAGCCACATCTTCCAAGTGTCTAGGACATTTCCTGTCTTGCTGCAGCCAGGATCTTAAATCCCATTGGGATTTAAGGAATGTTATAATAAAGTTGAGAAAAGAACATTGGAAGAGATGAGAACATATGCACACGTTTCAGGTAGCCATGTCTGAAAATCTGGCTTTGTGGCCTGAGTTGTTGACACTGATGTTCCCTTTCATATCCTAAGAGGAGTTTGTGATTAACATTTTTAGCTCTCTGTCTTTTAAAAACCTGCTTTATTTAAATTACCTTTTGTCATGACTACCACTATCTGGAGAAGAACAATTCCGTCTTTGTGCAGTGGATAAAAAATTCAACACTGGAACTGAACAGTTCTTTAAGATATTTTGGTTAAATTTTTTCAAAGGCTGAAACATCAGGTTGCAAGTTGGAAAGGTGAGGGTGTCATTAGTCTCCCCTTCACTGGTCAGAATTACCAACACAAATTTAAACTTTAATTACCCTACTGTGTATAGCTATGAAATAATTTCATTTCATAAACAAACATGTTTAAATAACTAATATATTACTGAAAATGCTACTCAATTTTGTGGTATCTAGGAAAGAAAGAAAAAACAACAAAACAAAAGGCAAAAAACCCAAAACAAAACAAAAACTCTCACCAACAACAGAACAAACAAACAAGCCAACCAAAAAAAAAAAACCACTAGCAGCCTGTTTACGGAACTCTTTCCTACCTCACTGACCAATATTTCCTCAGTGGTGGTGTCTATGGTGTCTATAGAAGCTCCAAAGCTGCCCTCAGAGCCATCCTCCCCACTTTTCGTGCTGTTTTCTTCCAAACATGCAGTCCCATGCATAACAGTCAAGGTCCCTGGGGCTGCCTGAGAACCTATTTATGTTCAAGGGAGATAACAGAGAATAAAGGGCCAAGATAGCATATGGAGCACAGCCTGCATATGAACACTTACAGCCTGATGTTACAGGAACAGGAGTTTCGTTGAGTTCCTGAAGCCCGTTGTCCGTTTTCATTAGTCTTCTGATGTTTTATACTAAGGGTACTATTTTTTTTTAGGGGGAATTAATGACATTTTTATGTTATTTTCCTTCAAGGAATCCTGAAAACAATAAATAGTGTGTCCTTGGAATACATTATTTTTTTCTCTGAATTTCTAACGACTAGGCACCACTTTTCTAAGCAGTTCATTCACTGGAACCTAAGTGCAATCCAACATAAACTGAAAGGCACATAAAACCAAAATCAAATGGTCATATCTACTCTTTTCACTACAACCAGCCAGTGACTCTAATTTAACACAAAAATATTTAGTATAAATTTTCTTGGCTTTATTGCAGTCATAAACTTACTCTACATAATTATAATATACAGTAAGTATAAAGTTATGTCTGGAACTGAATAAGAAGCAGAAAACAAATCCAATTCCACTCCTCTGAAGCCTAGTACAGTGCTCCTAGTGCTTAACAAAAATGCCCATGTATTTCTATCACCTGATAACAAAGAATAGTTATGGAATAGTACATGACAAATCCCATTTATTTGGGTTTGAACTTTGTGTTCAAAAATTGAGGCTATAATCTCTGCATCAAAGGTGCAGAGAAAATGACCAAGCAACTAAAATACCCCTTTGTGTGCCTGCTGCTCTGGCTGCTTTATAGTTATGAGCGTGCATTTTTATGTAAGAAGAAGTAAGGAGGAAGAAAAAGAGGTGAAAAGTATCAGAAGAGACCATGCTTGATGTCCTCTTCTGAAAGGAATAATGATGTCAGGATAAAGATCAGTAGCTAGTGCTGGAAGGAAACATTGAAGTGTCTCTGTACACTGTTACAGACACTATGAAGTCTGTACGGACAGATTTTGGTAGAGAAAGACATTATTGTCTTTGCAACACTGTTAGCAAAATGATTCAGCAAATGTACACCCATGAGCTCTTCACTCGTCTTTTCTGCTCTGATCAGGATATTTCTGGTTTTGTCTCTCAATTTTCACTTATTCTCAAAAGCTTAGATCAGGCAGCCTGGTGGAGGCAAGTGAAATGGATTTGGATCTGCCTTGGTGGATGGATTTGGATCTGCCTTGGTGGAGGCAGGAGACAGTTTACTGAGTTGTGCATCTTGCAGCAATAGGTGTAAAGACATAATTTGCCATCATCTCCATTGCTTGTCTCTAACCTTCTGTTCCTAGAAGCCTTTTATCTCTTTCCAGCTACTTTCCTGCAAATTATTAAGCAGACACACTTCCCAGAAGGATGCAGGTTTCAGGAAATCCCTTTTTAAAAGGAATGATATAATCAACAAAAGCATTGTCTTCGGAAATTTGGGTTGTCTACAGGTTCCTGTCAATCAACAGGAATATGACAGATTCCAATTCCTGTGCACCAGGAGGGAGAGCTAAGACAGCAGGAAACTTTCTCTCCCTTGAATAAACAAATACATGAATAAATCTGTGAGTAGTTTTCTTACTGCTTGGTGCATACACACACACACATGCACACACGTCATCTTCCTCATAGAATTCTGAGACTGCCAGTGATGGCTGGCTTGTTTGACAGTGTCTCTGTTACATACCTGACAAACTCTGAGTAGTACAGCACTTTGAGAAAATTACTATTTCTATATCCTGATAATTCACAACTTGAATTGTATGTGGTTTATTGTTCAAGACTGTTTTTAACTTACGGGTTACCAGAGTGCACTTATTGTATAGGTATGAAGGAAGCATGCAAGAGGGAGAGTGGAAAAGAGAACTAGCAATGGAAAAAACAAACAGAAGTTTGTGAAGGATACAGCTCAAATACAACATTTTTCCCCCCTCATTTTACAGCTTAGTAGGAATTAGTGACAGGTCAAAAGAGAGAGCAAACTACAAGACATAATCACTAGAGTGACCATGGTAGTTTATGAATCAGGGCTGACATAGTTACAAGAACAAAGGCATTAATGCCTCAGGAGTCACGAGGCTCCATGCATCCTGCTGGGAAGCGTGCTTTGCCACACATCCTTCTCAGACTTGTCTGTAAGTGGACACTAAAGTGCCAAAGTTCAGATGTGCAGAATACAGACTGCCTAGACTAACATATCTTCCAGCTTATGTTTATTTCAGCATTTTTTTAATGATAGAAGGAAGTTATTCTCAACACTTGACATTGCATAACTTCAAAAGTCTTTTCCAACCTGGTCTATTCTATTCTATTCCATTCCATTCTTTTCTATTCTATTCTAGTCTATTCTAGTCTATTCACTGTGAATATATCACCTGTGATAACTAATGTATCCTTGAGTCCAAGAACATCTATGTTTCCACAGAAAAAGCAACTCCACTAGTGGACACAGATCCTCTATAGGTCAATATAATTTTTACCATAGACAATGTATGTTAAGGAATATGACTATTTTTAGTAAGCAAAACCAGAAATGAAGCACTACAGAACATCCAGTGGAAAATGTCAAAGAAATGGCACATATCCTACTGCAGGCTGAATTAGTTGACATTGTTGTGCTACCTATCCAAAATTATCTTTTGGTTTGTCATACCACCCAGTTCAATTTGAATGTCTGTCTACACAGATTAATCTTGAATAGACTGCTGCTACTGACCATTGTATCTTCAGGCAGAACCAGAAGGAAAGTTCTAGAAGTGGAAAACTACCACTAAGTATTCCTACCTGTGGAGTCTTTAATTCAAAAGTAGGGCTCACTGAAAACTATTTCAAGGCAATTGCAGCTGTCAGTGTAAATATGAATGAGGACACACATGGCAAATTAAAAAGCAAAATCTTTAATTGCTTGTGCACAAACAGGTAGGACTCCTACACAGAACACAACGATGAAGGAAATGTACAGAACTCCAGCTTTTTAACTTACATGAGCTTCTGAGTTACGTAGGACTTCAAGGCAGCCCCAAGTCATCGATAGCCCAAGCATCTGTTTATAAGGAAATACTGCCGATTTCATTATAAAATTGCTAATTGTTGAAACTTTACTCCAGATGGTGACCATCATGATATTTTCATTCTAGTGGTCAAGAAGGAACAGATGATCACCTCCAGGACTTATATTAAATGGAGTATTGCACCTACCAGCAAAGGGCTATTGGTGTCTTTATTAACCTTCCCCAAGGCCCAGTCTAATTTTTCACCAGTCTGATGCTACACTGCTCAAAAGATGATGATCTGTTTTGTATGGAATTAATTACCAAGTCTTTCATCCTCAAACAACTGATCTCATCTCTTAGTTGCAGTAGTTTTGATGGATCTCATCCAGGACTCAAAAAACTCAGCAGTGTAGTATGTGACGGCATAAAGCTAGATTGAGAGTGTTGGAAATGGTAGATTAAAAGAATCTTGTATGAGGAGCTATCTACAATTTCAACAAAATATATTTTCATCAAAATATGTGATTTCACTCTAGTCAAAACCTTTCATGGAGATTTGTTGGTTTTGATTATGTTTTCAATAGGAAATGTGCCTGAGGTCCAATGCTTCTGATCATTATGACCAGAGGCAGAGAGGGAAAAAAAAGCTATAGAGACAGAGTAAAAAATTGACCTTTTTAACCCAAATGGTAAGTTTTGACACAATTTCATTTCATGAGCCTTCATAAAATAGTGTTTACATTCCACATTTTAAAATAATGAGTCATTGTCGAATTCTGTGCCTCTGGACAGCTGCACTTAACATGATAAAAGAAAAAGAAAGATACTCTGTTTTGTTTTGTTTCCTTCTTGACCCCTTTGCAGAGGACTTGCAGCTTACTGTGACAAAAACTGAACATGTCTGTTTGAGGAAAACTAATAATACTACTAAACTAAATTAAAATAATTTTGCCTTTGGAACACAAATGTTCTGTACTGTGTTTAGCATAATGCATTTTGTAGTAAGAAAAAATGAAGGCAACCTGCTGTTTCTTTGCAAGCAAATTGGTCCCTACCTATAAATTATTCTACACTGTGAAGCAAACAGTTTGCTTTTATCTAGAGATACGTGGGCAGCCTGGCAAAATGTCTGTGGATAATTTGAAAAAGCTGTTTTTAGTGACCTAAGTGACTAAACATTGCTTCTATGGAGACAACATCTTGACACATTTTAAATGTGTTTCATGGGGCGACATCATTGCGGTGATTCTGTATGGTGTCACATTACTTTGTGGAGTTTCATTTATCTAGGGTCTTAGGCAAATGAGTGTGGACTGACATGTTCTTATCTTCCTTATTTGTAGCATATGGACCAGGAAGAAAATATATCCCTAGCTGCTCCTCAACACCTTAGGCACCTTGATAAAAATTTAGCTATAAGTGTCACCATGCGTTCATCTTTCCAGCACAGACAGATGGAAATCCTTTCTTCCCTCTTTTAGTATTACTTAGCATGCTGCTCCTTCACAGTAATAAGAACTACTCCATAAACACTGCTAAGGAGCTATCAAAAAAGATTAATAAAATTGTTTGCACCTTAACTGCTTCAGAGAACTTGTCATATATAGTGTAGTCACTTATGAGGCCACTGAACAAAAGACGTTCACCAGCTAGAGAACAAATCTTGCTTATATGACACAACCCCTGTAACAGGCAAATAGAAGGCTATAAAAAAAAAAAATTCTAAATCATTGTCATCAGATGGCCAATTAAGACAAAAGGGGAAAGATTATAATGATGGATGAAGAGTGTCCAACTAATCCTCTGAATCCCTATGCATCCTAATAGCTGAATTATTTATCAACTGTATAATATCTCAGCATCAATAGTGCCTGACAAGTGTCTGGGGATCTGGATTTGTTATCATTCCCAGTGATCTAATTACACTTTTCTGTATGCACAGGTGGAGAAAACACAGTGTTCTCACTACTCCAGGAATGACAGTAGAGCAATTCAAATAGGAAACACTTTGCGCTCCCACATTCAATCAAAATAAAAAACTTAATTTTTCAGTAATACAAAAACCTAAAGACATAGTAGGAACTATTCTATAGCACTACAACAACATCCTGCTTGGTAATAAAATATGTATTTATATATTTTAGATTTAATATTTTGGGCAGTGGTATCTTCAGACACTACCATAACTTATTTTAAAAGTATATTTACAGGTTCTGCTACTTGGTTGTTGGCAACATATTAACTGAAGACGGTTAAACGATTTAAGCACAAATCTGAGAATTTCCAATACAGTGATTTAAACTGGGAATAAAGGTGCTGCAATCTGCAGTTTCCCACAGGGGGATTCTGTAGCAAATTATCTGGGTACTCATGACTTGCTCCTTTGTTTGGTATCTTCCCAGGTGCTGTAACTATAATTCAAGAGGCTCTTGTCCCTTTTCAGTATTGATGGCCAAACACATATCCTAAGAATGTATGCATCTGAGGAGTAAAAGGATTGAGGAAAATATGACAGGTGGTGGGATTAAAGAATTTATTTGACACTTTGCTCCAGTTTGGTTCTACTTTGGTGAAAGGGTACAATACTACCTTTTCCCAGCAGTCAGTTCAGATTCCCCATTTCAAAGTTCTTTGAGAATTAGACCATGCATGGGACTCCACAGAACTTACACAGAGCAGCTTCATTTTCAGGTACAGGTAGAAATGAGGACATGCCAAAAACAGTAAATAGACATTTCTAACCTAATTATTCTCAGCCATGAATTAAAACCACAAGAGAATCATGAGAGGTCTTGAAGGATCACAAAGTAATAAATACAGGCAGTGTCAGCCAGCAAGAGCACTGCTCTTGAAAGATGAAGGAGAACAGATTACATGTTTAAACACTGGCTGTAGCAGTTTACATCAACCAGGGAACTATTTACTAGCTGCCTTTAATTTCTGGCAGCAGCTCAGTTCCCTGGGGAAGAAAAGACAGAACAGAAGAAAAAATGATGTTTACATCTGCAGCTATGATTAAAGTCACTTCTCAGTCTTCCTCCTGCTGTACTCTTTCCTTGAAGGACCAGAGATGCTGCCAACACATCGTATTTCCAGAAGCTGGAAATGTGCTGCTCCAGCCAAAATTCTGTGCCATGTTGATGGCTGCAGGACAGAATATTGTATGTGAACAGTTTCACGTGCAATACAACATCATGGGCCTTCTGACCACGAACAGAGGAAAGAGGACACAGTAATGGCCATGTCAAATTTTCTCCACAGTGCACAGAGTGACAGGAAAGAGCCTGACATACGTGTCTTTATGAAGAAGCTCATAGCAGAATAAACCTTTGATATTCTGCCCTAAAGTTTCTGTCCTTATATTTTCTCCATAAATGCTCTAAACCCTTTTTATTTAAGAGTTCTTCTAAGCTTGTTTCACTTAGGAAGTTCAAAGGCTTCATGTTGAGTGAATCCTGACAAAGACAGAAGAGAGCACAGAAAGCAGCTCAGCTTTCTTTTTCTCACTTCTCTATGCCTTTGAGGTCTGTGCGTGGTTGCATCAGTCAGATCAAAATTGCCAGCAGGCGCATGAATGACACCTACCAGCAGCAAAGTGAAAAACAGTCCTCTAGTATTAACGCTTCACAGTGGGTGATCGCTAGCCCTGTGCAAACAGCCAACAACACTCACGAAGCACTTAAACTCTTCTAATACTTTTTAAGTAGGTTCTAAAAGGTGCAAAAGCCTTGAGTTGGCCTTCATCCTCAAAGCAAATACCACGTGCCAAAGTATTTCAGGCAATGAACTCCTTATCAACATGTATCCTTTTGAGCACAGGCAAGGAATCAAAACATTGTTCTTACAAGCATTTTGTGCTTGTACAAACCCAGACATCTCAAATGAGTTCAGGAAGGCTGAGAGGCAGTGAACAATAAAACAGGAGAGAGGGCCAGAGGGAGAAATACTTTTTTTTTTTCTTTAACAAGTAAGATAGAGTTTGGAGCAGCAAAGTATGCCTGGTAAAAAATGCAATTATTGTTTTCTTCTCTTTGCAGAGTACTCTATCTATTCAGGTCACTGCATTAATCAAATAAGAAGACCCTCTTTTATTCTTTTTGTTTAGACCTCTGGGTACTTTAAATGGACTTCATGAATATCTGCTCTGGGATTTGGAGGTTTGCTGATGTTTTTTTTGCTTGGACTGAAAACTGAGGTAGGTCCCTAATGTAAGTATTTTTGTAAGCATGGGACATCTTGGATCTTAACCTTTGTCTACACCACCATTATGGGTACTAGAGCCACAGGTTCTTTACTTATACACTTTTTCTAATAAGGCATATATGTGTTATAATCCACTGTGTTAACACTGAAGCCAGTATTCACTTTACATTGAATCCATGGTGTTTTCAGAAATGTTACCTTTGCATGTCTGTTCTTACAACTACACAGTCCTTTTGTATAGGGGGATACAAAATGAGGGAAATAAGAAGCAAATCAGCTTTGATGGCCAGGGAAATATTCCTATTGCATACACACATAACAGCAGGCATAGGCTTGCACTTTCCTGTTTTATTTCATATTGGACACATATATGCAGATGTGGAAGGATACCTATAGCGTAGATGAGGAAAAAATTCAAAATCATCTGCTTTATGAATAGATGAATGGCAGTAGCCATTCATAAGCAGCCTGGGAAAAGAATTCTGAGAATTTGAGTAGCTGCAGATGTTGCTTTGATTACACAAAGAACATCTTCTTATTATGCAAAGCCCTCTATACTCCACCTCTGTCTTTGGGCTACTGCTTCTGCATATGCTATTCAGGGCATATAGCCTAGAAGACAGAAGTGATGTCAATTATTAGAATAAATATGAAGTGAGGAAGTTACCTGAGCCTTCACACATACCCCACCTCAATTTGATTTGGCAGGAATTTATCAGGCATTTCACTCCAGATCTATCTTGACACCTCTGACCCATTACACAAGATAGCTGACCTTAATCCAAAAAGTGGTGTGAAATAATAAAGAACAAAAAATGACACAGTTATTCCAGAGTATAACAGACTTACTGACTTCTAACGTCTAGAATGAGCTCAGCCTGCAGCAGTGGAGTTTGTTTATAGTACAGTATTATTTTAGAAATCCTTTCCTTGCTATTTCAATCAAAAAGAATGGTATTTCCTAATACCATACATCCTGAGACATTGCCACATGCTCTATCCAAACATAGGCTTAAACTAACCCATCCTTGCAGCAATTATCTTCAAGGCTTTTCAGCTTCTTGGGGAATATTGCCTTCCTCTGTTCCAGTGAAGCAGAAAAACATCTTGTATTAAAAATAAAAATAAAATAAATCTGTTTACACATTGAATGCAAATATTGTAAGCATTAACTCTCATCCCCCCAAAAAGTTTACTCAGATGTTCTATGAAAGTGTTACCTGAAACACAACATAAATTTCATACTTTACACAAATAAAAATAAAATATAGACTAAATATAGTGATAAAAAAGAAACAAAGCAAAGGATATCCACACACACTTTTGCTTCTGCTCCTGCACTCAATTTCATCCCATTATCATCAGCAATACCTCAGCATCCATCCTGATTAATTCCACTTCACTTTTGGTGGATGAACACTCCACAAGCTTCCATTCCTCACTGGTATTGTTAATCTAAGTAGTAACAATCACCATTTTAAAAGGAATCACTATTTTTCTGCTGTTTGAATGTGGTAAACAAGATAAAGTCCCAAAATGGCCTCTTCACAGCTATGGTACATAAAGTCAGTAAATGCTTAATAAGAGCAATCAAGGCTTGCTTATTTTCTCCTTCTCTAAAAATCACAGTTATAAACTTACTATCAAAAATGGTAATTTCCTTTCTTTGCTGTCATTGTAGTTTCTCTCTGAGAGGATCCTCACCTTTTGCATCAGCTACTTCAGAACACTGTGAACATGATCTTACAGCATTAGCAAGGCCATAAAAGTTCCAACATGGCTTTACTGCTAATGGATAATTGTATCCTGCAATCTGTTGGGCACAGTCATGCTTGTCATTGTACACATCATAATTCACCTTCTGATCATCCTTTCTAATCCAGACTAAGTCAGTAGTGTCCAGCCATCAGACATTAGAATGGGTGATGACTGTGGTGAAAAATGAGGTGGCAACTTAAGGCTATTCCTCAGGAGAAGTAGTCTGAAATGGTGTGAAGATGAGGCAGTTGCATGTATGATAGTTATATTTCTCTTTCCCCACTCCAGAACCAAACCTTTGATTAAGTACTGACCCGGGAGCAGTCAAGCATACCTCTAGAAGAGGTGCTTGGAGAGAGTATGATCACTTCACTGATAGAAACAAAATTTAGTCCCCAGGCTTTTTTTGTAGATACTGTTTCTTCTCTGAAAAACTCTGGATGAAAATTGCCTTACAGCAGATGAAGACAGGATTGAAAATAAAATCATCCACCTAATGCAGAAAACAGTAGAATACCCCTGCATTCAGACAAGCTCTAAATAGTATTAACTGCTGAAATACTAAAGCAATTAATATTTCTAAGAAATGCTGTGGTGGCCTCCATCAAGCTGTATGGGCAGGCTGTCCCAGATATCTTGCTACCAGAGTGATGAAAATAAGACAAAATGTCTTCTGCTGGATTGTGTTCAAAAGGAAAAGAAACAATTTATAGCAGTCCCACAGGCTTCACTGAGCCAGAGTCATGGCAGAAATAAAGGAAATTCTCCTTTTCTGATACTTTAAAAAATAGTTTCTCAGGTTTTGGATTGCCATCCTCAAAATAAGGAGACTAAAGGCCAGGCCTCATATGTGTGGGCACTGGCTTTGTGAAGGTATTTTTTGTTAATGCAAGTTACAGTTAATTATATTCACCCCAGCGCTCATTTACATGTGTCAGTTTGGGGTTTGAGAGCTCTGTCCTGGAAGGGCAATACTGACTCTATTTCTGACCAGATGGCAGCCAGCAGGAGATTGGCTAATTCCCTGGGTTGTCTGTATGATATGGGAACTTGGGCCTGGGACTGACCTCCTGGCTCATGGAGTCTGGACCTCCGCTATCACAATCAGCCCTGTCACTGAAAAGCAATATGTTAACTGGGAGCTGGCATGTGGTTTATTCCTCTTGCCATGATTCCTTTTGGTGCCCTTCCCATTTTCTCCTGGGAGATAAAGCCTTGTGCTTCAGCTGCTTTCATTCCTAGGGATAGCTAATGATCCCTTCCAAAATCATGGCATGACAAGCATTATTACCCTCCTCCTGGAATTCATAAAGCATTTTTATTTTTTTGTTTAGATTGAGAAATTGAGACATAATGGCTCTGTGCATAGACTGCATGCAATGTTATGATAGAATATAGGAACTACAATAAAACCTTTAGCCTCCTCGGAAGAAACTGCTCTGACACAGCCAATGTCAAAATCAGCTCAGACTTTCTCAAGAAATCCAGGATATGACCCACTATATGATATATAAGGGAGTAAGGCTGAGGGCTATAGGATCTTACATAAGCATACTACACTGCGAGGTTCCTCTGAGCTCTCTTCAGGAGGCACTCTTGAACCCTTGAAGCAATCCAGAATAAGGACAACTCAAAGCATGTCTCACATTGCACTTGGTCTTTGGGATCGGTGTTGCAATGATAAAAAATGCAATGCTAGATCTTCCCCAGAGTTAACAAAAAAGTTGCTTAAGGGTTGCAAAGTGAGATGAGAAGTGAGATGAGAAGTAAAATTAAGTTACAAGTTCCTATCTCCTCGTCTGCATTCAATCAATGAAACCACATGTTCTCTCTGCTTAAACATCCAGCTTTGAAGATGTGACCCTTAATGGCCTGAGGCTTAACTGTTCCAGCTTTGTTATTTTGGTTTGGTTTTTTTTCCCCTTCATCCTTTACTACCAACCACAGACACTCATTCAATGCAAGTATAAGGAAAAAGACTGGTGTCACAGTGGGGAATTCAATTTAATGAAAGCACTTGCAGAAATTCTTTTGTTTATTGAAAGCATGTAAATGGACAGTATGATTTACAAGGAAACAAGTACACAGCTTCCCCTGATGCTGTGGTTAAGACAGCTTGGAAACTATTGTGCTATGTGACAGAACAGCAAAAACACATGCTGCTGAATGACAGAGCAACTATTCAAATCCATCCTTGTTTTAAGCACCAACCATTACAGTGACTATTCTGGTTCTACCTTGTTCTCCCTGACAATGTGTGACAAAAGTCCTTTGAAATACTGAAAAGTTGCAAATCTGCCTTTTTGGAATTGCAAAGAATTTGTCTTTGTGGTTTCTGAATGGCAATAAGGAGCCAAAGCTGAAAAGAATAGTTGTACATACTGTGTCAACTATACATAGTAGAAATCAAATATAAACCTGGAATGTGGAGACCCAGATGAATTACATTCCTGAGATTTTACAGCATTCAGGTTTTAATATAGCCTGAACAAGATATGGTGGAAGTCATGATAGTTATTTTATTTCACAAGCAAAAAATATACCTCATATTTGTAATTCCATGATATTCCACATACTTCAATCTCTTGGTCCAACAATATCATGTGAACAACTTTATGCCAGAATTAAATAATCATTGTGTCTTTCACCACTTCTTGAACTTCTATTGACGTAGGATTTAACGAGCCATATCAGTCTTTAAACTGAGACAAAACAATTTGCAATAGACAACTGAAAATATCAACTATAATTCTGATTCAAATATTATGATTTTATAAAGTACATTAATTATTTGAAACTACACAATGAAGTATTCTGCTAATTACGGCAATGAGATGGGTTATTATTGAAAGTGTCCTTATTATTTGCGGTTGGTGACATCAGTCATATGAAGAGTTTCTGGTTTCATGTTCAATGCTCCTAATTCATATGATTATTTTGCTATTAGAAATGTTCATAGAAAGATAAATAACACACTCAACACAATAGCTTACAATCCACTTTTCAGAGCCTGCACACAAGTAGCTCAAACACAAAGAAAAAGGGAATTGAAATGCATCTCTTCAGTTTTCAGGAATTTCTGCTTCTAGGGTCAAACTCTTCACTGATGAAGAAGCCATTTTATTGTGCCTGTCTGGCAGAGAGCACACTCTGCAATATTAGGACATTGCAAACTGAAGTCTGACTAAGTCTGCCATTGGAATGCATTCATAGCTAAGAAAGTAGTTTTATCTTTCTTTGCCTGTGATTATTAACAGAGAAATCCAGCACTGAGTTTGTATCTAGCATTGCAAAACTGAGATGAAGACACTGACTACGCCAGGTCTGTGGTGTCTTGAGATTTTAAGGCTTCACAGAGGTCTGCAAATTGTGAGTATACAGATGAAATCTGGCCACCTGCAAGTGCACTCCCAGCATGCTGACCAATTGTTTGACAGAGCTAACCACCACAAACCAAAGCTCTTTGCCATGCCATACAACATTTTTATTTGGCGATTTAATCTCTGCTGTTTTTAGGCTTCGACATGCTGAAAGCACCCCAAAGACTTGCACCAGGGGTCAAAATGACAGAACCAGACTATTTGCTCTAGTGTTCAATGCAAACCCACAACGAAACAGCTTTGACTTCAATTTAAAAAACAAGTAAATGCACAATTTAATATGTGAAACTTGCTTTTAAATAGAAATGTGCTAGGATTTGGGAGGTTTTAGGGCTTGTAAAATAATTTTAGCATGACCTTTGCCTATTCTTAAAAATGTAATTATTTTTAAGTTTAAAAAAATCAAAATATTTCAACCACTCATAGTTGTGAAATCAGGAACTTTGCTTGAACGTGTCCAGAGAAGGGTAACAAGGCTGGGGAGAGGCCTTGAGCACAAGCCCTACAAGGAGAAGCTGAGGGAGCTGGGGTTGTTTAGCCTGGAGAAGGGGAGGCTCAGGGGAAACCTTATTGCTCTCTACAACTACCTGAAGGGAGTTGTAGCCAGGAGGGAGTTGGTCTCTTCTCCCAGGCAACCAGAACAAGAGGACAGTGCCTCAAGCTGCGCCAGGGGATGTTTAGGCTCGAGGTGAGGAGAAAGTTCTTCACAGAGAGCCTTGTTAGCCATTGCAATGTGCTGCCCAGGGGGTGGTGGAGTCATCATCCCTGGAAGTGTTCAAGAGGGGATTGGATGTGGCACTTGGTGCCATGGTTTAGTCATGAGGTCTTGGGAGACAGGTTGAACTTGATGATCTTTGAGGTCTTTTCCAGCCTTGGTGATTCTGTGATTACATGGGAAGTTCAGACCAGAAACTCAGAGAGCAAATAAGAGATTACATGGACATTTTGAGAAGTGAGTGATAAAGAGCTGTATCATTTTTAGCACCATACAAAAGTTTTTTTTTCCATGTATGGTCCTAAACATATATTTGTAGAAAAATGTTTAATTTTTTAAAACTGATGCTACAATTTAGTAATGAAATTTAAGAATGGTAATGTTCTTTTCTCTCTTAAAAAACAAACAGACAAAAATCCCCATCATTTTGACCTTCATTCCAATGTTGCATGCTAAAATGTTAGAATAACACCTATATGCTTTCTCAACAAAATTAATATTGGTACTGTTAGAGTATAAAACAGACATTACTGTGAGTGACTGTTATTTTATTGCTTATTTTTAAGCATTCAAGCTCCATAATACTTTACTTCTCATATTTATTTTAGAGTTTTGAGTGCTAGATTGATAGGTTTATTTGCACTAGCCTGAAAGACTATGTGCTTTATTTAAACAGAAGCTATTAAAACTGGCAAAAGAAGGTGGGCTATAATAGAAGTACAATTTTGAGAAACCAGTACAAAATCATAGTCATGGATTACTTTCTTATGTATTTCCTGGCTCTGGTTCTATTCTAATGTCTTTGAAGTCAATGGAAAATTTCCTATTAGTTTCAGCTGTCCCTTTGTTTTATTTTCTGAGTTATATTTTTAAGTTTTCCACTTTCAAGTTCCCATGATTTAACCTTGAGTGTGATCTTTAAAGAGTTTTTATGCACATGAATAGACAGTTACAGAAGTCAATAAGCCTGGAAGGCTGAGCCAAACATCACCACTTACAGGACTATATTCTCTTAACTGCACAGAATGCCGGTCACATCACTTTGATTTCTCCATCCCACTTTATCATTCAAGATTCAGAGCTCTGCAGCTTATGCGATAGTTATATCGCTAACAATGGCATCTTGCTAAAAAAAAAAAAACAGTTAGCACTTTGTGGAATGACAAGGACATAAAGTGGCAAAAGACTACTCTCAGTAGATATTAAAAGTGGCCAAAAAAAAAATTACCCAAGTTTGTTGGGACTGTTCTGAATGACATTAAATGTAAAAGGCTTGAGACCAATACTTTGAAGAAAGTCTCTGAAACTTTGTTTTACATAAAGTCAATTGATTTGGGCATGCAATTATTGCTGCATCAAGGGATTTTTTTAAAGACTTGAGTAACAAACAAGATAATGGGCTTCATTAGGCTCGAGGTGAGGAGAAAGTTCTTCACTGAGAGAGTTGTTCATCATTGGAATGGGCTGCCCAGGGAGGTGGTGGAGTCACCATCCCTGGAGGTGTTCAGGAGGGGATTGGACGTGGCATTTGGTGCCATGGTCTAGTCATGAGGTCTGTGGTTACAGGTTGGACTCGATGATCTTCGAGGTCGCTTCCAACCTCAGTGATACTGTGATCAGTTTCACAGAATATTTAAGTGCCTAATTCACTTGACAAAATGAAAATTTTTCTCAAAAATTTCATCTGGCACTGCAATGCACCATCATGTACCATGTAAAATCTAACAGCCGTGATTTGATTTAGTTTAAAGCAAAGATAAAAACATCACTGAGTGTTACAGTAGCTTTGCTAATGATTGTCAGCCAAAACTCTGATTTATTCCAGGCATTCTTCTTTTTCACTTTTATCCTCACATCCTTCTAGAAAATCAATGCAATTTTACTTGCTATCAGTTAAATTCGCTAAAGTGCTTTTTCTTCTTCTCCCCCACGCCCTAGTCTTAATGAAGATACTGGTACCAGTAAAATGCTGAGGAAAAACCCAACTGTGACCATGTACTGAATATTCTTTTCTCTGTTCTGTAAAAATAAACTAAGTTCACACAAATACACATCTGTATTTCCACTATTTCCTTCTCTCTTCTGGGTGTTTGTTCTACATTCTTTCTCTCTTAACCTCCCCACTTCCTAGGATGAGGCACAATCCACTCCAGGAGGTTTCTGTGGACTTCAGCAAGGGTAGACTGACTTCTGACTGATACACTTCCCCTCTCTTGACATACATAAATTACATATCTAGACTTCTGAAAGGACTATATTTGATTAGAAAACTAATACTTTTTTGATTATTAATTGTTCAAATTGTAATTTCTAGGGTGTATCTTTTTTTCCTTTCCCTCTTAAATAACAAAGTAATTGAGTTTTCAGTAGCCCAAATCAAGTTCCTCTTAGATTTGTGAACTGAACTTTTTGTTTCCTTTAGTCTGGTGTCCCCAGCGTAAGAAGGACATAAAATTGCTACATCAGATCCAGAGGAGGGATATTGAAGATGGTCAGAGGGCTGGAGCACTTCCCCCATGGGGACAGGCTGTGAGAGTCAGGGCTGTTCTGCCTGGAGAAAGGAAGGATCGGGGAGACCTTATAGCAGTCTTCCAGTAGTGATAAGATGGGAAGCTTGAGGATGACAGATTTAGACTAGCTCTTAGGAAGAAAATCTTTACAGTAGGGTGGTGAGACAGTGAGCGTGTCGGTGAGGGGTTTGGAACACAAGCCCTATGAGGAAAGGCTGAGGGAGCTGGGGTTGCTTAGCCTGGAGAAGAGGAGACTCAGGGGTGACCTTCTTGCTCTCTACAACTACCTGAAGGGAGGTTGTAGCCAGGCAGAGGTTGGTCTCTTCTCCCAGGGAGCCAGTACCAGAACAAGAGGACACAGTCTCAGGCTGCGCCAGGGCAGGTTTAGGCTGGAGGTTAGGAAGAAGTTCTATACAGAGAGAGTGGTTGCCCATTGGAATCGGCTGCCTGTGGAGGTGGTGGAGTCACTTTCATTGGAGGTGTTCAGGAAGAGGTTGATGGGGTGCTTGGTTGCATGGTTTAGTTGTTTAGGTGGGTTGGATTGGTTGATGGGTTGGATGCGATGATCTTGCAGGTCTCTTTCAACCTGGTGTATTGTTTTGTATTGTATCGAAATAGGTCAAGGGTGCCCCCACTTCCTGGAGGTATTCAAGGCTAGGTTGGATGAAGCCTTTAGTGACCTGGTTTAGTGAAAGGTGTCCCTGCCAATGCCAGGGGGGTTGGAACTAGATGATCTTTAAGGTTCCTTCCAACCCTAACCATTCTATGAATCTATGATTTTTTCCAAAACAACATTAAAGAAAAGAACATAGAAAATAAATCAACTTTTCTTGCAAAAGGTCTTCTGTGCTAAATAAACAAATTTAAGCATGTCAAGGTTCTGCCCACCAGAGATAATAACAACGTTTAATACTTACAGTAAATATACTTTTCTGTTAAATGACTTTTCATCTCTCTAGTAGAAACTTTAAGCAATCAAGCCTCAGTCCAATAGAAAAACAAATGGATAATTAAGAAAAAATTGACATTAGAATACCTATAAAACCTCAAATAGGCAGCTAGGCCAGTTCATTAAGTTCAGTCTAATTTAATTTCAGCTGTAACTATAACAATATCCATCAGACATCCCTCTACTGAGAACCGAATGTGCAAAGAATCTCTTGACCTACCATTAATAAAACACTTGTTTGAAATGTTTCTTTTTAATTAAATGTCTAGGTTTATGATGCCAGATACCAAAGAAAGAATACTGGATACCTAGGAACTAGGCACTACATAACTGTATTATTTGTTTATAGTAAGATGAATAAGGAAATTATCATTGGTAAGTGATTATTTATGGGGAAAAGACTACAAACCACAATAAAAAAATTCTAGATATAAAAAAACATAAATTTGCAATAAGAGTCCTGATTTACCTAATATGTTACTAATTCCAGGGGTTCAAATAGATTAAATAAATTTCTTGATTCTTTTGTATTTCTTTCAGGGCTTTGATGGTCTCCTATGGAAAATATCTCTTCCCCTGCTTTGATGAATAATTCACGGTTGGGGCCATTTTCTTCTCTTGCCTTTTGGACAATACTTGTTTTCCCTGGCACTGTTTTCCTCTGTTCCTAGCAGCAGCACATCTGATATAACTGAAAGACACATGCTTTCAGTTAAATTGTTTGGCAGGTTTGGGTTTAAAAGTAAGTATTTTCTCTTCTGCCAAATGTTTTTTGGAAAGAGACAGTTATTTGTTGTCCTACCTAGTGCGGGTAGTATTCCACTTTCTACGTTCACATGAGGAGTTTCCTTCAATAAATTCACAAGTAAGAGGTCGCTCTTACTTGTGAATTGTATGCTATTCCTACTGCTAGGATTGTTTTGACTTTTAATCTGAAACTGGGCTTTTAAACATATTTTCTGCCCTGTAACATATGATCGTAGACAAAGCAAATTATATGAATGATTGCAAGGCTCCCTCCAATATTTTTCTAACATTACTAAGGATACTGGTGCAGAATCAGTATTCTTCTCACATCCCTTCTGAACGTACCAGATATGCAGCGCTGCCACAAGGGGTTTGCAAATCCCAGGTTCTCAGATGATCTATGCTCTGACGATCTCTCCTTTATGATAATACCTGCTCTGCTGCTTTAAGGTAGCTCTGGTACTTGTAAAAGTTAGAGGCACTTCAGATTGCTTTAAACCCCTCTGGCTGGTAGCAGCCTCTGCACAGCCATTTGCCATCTGAGAGCAATTGTAAGCAGATGCCAAGTGGTTGCCTCTGGTAAAGGGTTGGCTCTGGCCCATTTGACCCACTAAGTAACCGATTTTTTGTGGCCAGGCTAGTGATGGAATTCAGCTGGGGATAAAGCTATACTATGTATTCTTCTACTTTGTTCTTCCAGAGCAAAGCTGTACTGCAAGACAAATTCTGAACATTCCTCTCTAGGGCAAACAATATATGTACCCAAACTTTTTCAAGTATTTATTGTTTTGAGTATTAGTATTAAGAACTGCTCAAAAAATACTACCTAGCTGTCTAGAAATTAATCTTTGTGACCATGAAAACCTTCTTCACAGACAATGAAGAGAGAGCTTTCTTTTTGCCCACATTTACACTTCTTATGTCCCCCATAAGAACAGGTATTGGGACTCGTGCTGAGAGTACTGGGGCTCTGGGTCATGAGTCCCCTAGGAGGGATGATGCACTAATGACATCTTCTTCCTAGCCCACGTGTCTTGCTGAGTGAGATTTACTCTCACCTCTTGGTGACTGAGACTTTAGCTGTTCTGTTGTTAGAGCTGTACATATCACTGTCTTCAGCAGAGTAGAACAAGGCCATGCACCAATGATGGGGATTGATGGGAAGGGCTCAAGTATGTCCCAGTCTTGGTGATGGGGTCTTCAGCATACTTGCCTCCTCTTGGACTAATGGAGAGGAAAGAATATATACATGTGAAGTCTCTGCCTTCATCCCCACCCCAACTATTTTGGCCACTGTCAAAATAAAGGATGTCCTCAGAACACTGTCAGCAGCTTGTGACAGATTGGAAAAAGTTCAGTCTGTACTTTGAGAATACTGATTATAGACTTGCAAGCAAGAGAACTAAAATGAAAATGTTTAACACTATGCATTATAAGCAAATCAGAAATTAAATTGTTTGGAACAAAGCTATGGGGCTATCTCTTGTCTACTATCAAATGTCTGTTGTAGGTATGACAGCTGTTAAAGTTTCTGAAAATAGAGCTCACATAAAACCTTGTTAAAGGAGTTGCTAGACAATCTAAATATAATATTTGCAATTAGCTTCCACTAAAAGAACTGAGTCAAAAACATTTTAGCTCTAATTCTATTTAACAAAAAATGTGAGGCAGTTAACACTAGAAGCATGATCCAAAATCAAGTGTTTGACTATTTTAATTAAGTACTCCATTTTCAATCGTTAACATCTGAGTGTTTTCTAAATGCCAGTTGCTATTCTTACCATTTACCATTTAGAGGCTATACCAAAAAAAAAAAAAAAAAAACACAAACAAACCCACCCACAAAAAAAGCCCCAACAACCCACAAAAAAAAACACCCACCAAAAAAACAACAAACCAACCTCAGGAAGGACTGTCAAAAACTAATGAATTTTAGAGGCATGGCAATTAAGCCATGAGGGAGATCAGGAAGTTTTTCAGACTAAGCATTGTTTGCAGTGCATTCATCACAGTGACACTTGATTTACATGCCTTTTTGTATTTAAAAGCATGCCATAAACATGAACAAGTCACAAAAATTTTCTGTAGAAGAGATAAATACTATAGGTAAACTAGCTGAAGCAGAAAACTGAAAAACTGTACTTTGGAAATTCTGAGTAATCACAGATAGCTTGATTTCTAATAGGATCGTAGATGCTTAGTGTTAAACTTATATTTATTTTTCATCAGTGCATATTTTCTGGTAGAAAATCCTGAGTCAATGCCTGGATTGCTAGGATTCAACTTTTAATTCAAATTTAATTTAAAAACATATTCTGACATTGGTGATATTATCATTGTTCATACAAGACAGCATATTCAATACAATAATACAATACAATACACCAGGTTGGAAGAGACCTTCAAGATCATCGCGTCCAACCCATCAACCAGTCCAACCCACCCAACATCTAAACCATGCAGCCAAGCACCCCATCAAGTCTCCTCCTGAACACCTCCAATGAAGGTGACTCCACCACCTCCACGGGTAGCCGATTCCAATGGGCAACCACTCTCTCTGTATAGAATTTCTTCCTAACCTCCAGCCTAAACCTCCCCTGGCACAGCCTGAGACTGTGTCCTCTTGTTCTGGTACTGGCTGCCTGGGAGAAGAGGCCAACCTCTGCCTGGCTACAACCTCCCTTCAGGTAGCTGTACATAGGTGTTGATTCAGTCTTCCTTCCAGGCATGCATTCTGACAACAGGATGCCGTAGCCATGTTCACATAGCCAAGCCCAAGCCTCACAGCTACCAATGACAGACAAGTTAGCTTTAACGAACTAGTAAGTCTGAAAAATAAAGTATTTTGTTATGGCTGAAGTGAGATGCCTTGGAAAATCTCAAGAGCTCTATTTATCTTTACTATTAAAGGAGAAAACATCTCCAAATTATAAAATTCTACGTACTTCTCATTTTCAGAGATTCTTCTTTTAAGGGATAACATAGCCAGGATTTAGTGCTAGGACAGCACAGATTTGCCCCAAAGCTGTAGGAGTCAAATGCAATTAGCCCTAGATTCTACATCAGTCAGACAGATCTGTAAGAGTTTCTGCATGGCCTGCTCCCAGTTTCAGCCTATAGAAGTTTAAAACTATAACTACTGTCATTAAAAGATTGTGGACATTGTATTAGATTAATATAAGGAATTATTTTGTTGAAAAACTTGAAAATAGAGTAGAAAATCACTCAAACTTTAGCTTATCATTTCAAATCAATCTTGGCTAGACTCAAGAGTTGTTGCCAGTTAATGGCAGTTCTGCATGAAATATGCAGAAGCCAGCACATTTATCACTGGGAAAGTGTGCACAGCAAACATAACAGCCCCTATTTGCAATAACTGGCTCCTTGTGAAGCCAAAAAAGAAAATAAGGATGGAGATGAAAATATTCACTTATTCACTGAAAGGTCCCTCAGGGCTAAGCAGAGGGATAGAGTGAGACAATGTGTATATGCGAAAGAAGGATAAAAACATGACTCGTGCTTTCATGGTGCTTGTGATGTATTTGGTCAAAGCTTTCGGTCTGATAAACCAGCACTACAATAATTAATCACCAAGAATGGTGAAAATAAATATTTTCTACTCCCTAAAATTATATGATGGGTAAATACAGAACAATGCATGGGAATCTTAGTATAGTCTGTATGAAAATCAGAAGACATTTAAATGCCTTTATTCTTATCCTTCTTAATAAAGTATCTAAGAAAAATTAATCACACTCACATCACCCTTCACCAAAAGAACTGAAGGGGTATCTGCACTCAGATTTATGATCTCCATTAACACTAATGGGAGCCTTCAGCTAAATACCCAAGCACTGCAGCAGATATTTACCCTTTATGAATTGGGGAAGAACTGAAAAAATGGTGAGTAACACTTAACAAACATTAAAAAATAACCAACCAAACAAAAACCCCAGCAGAAATCAAATAGTAACTGGAATTACAATAGAGGAAAGCAAAAAACACTGCAGAATGTTGTGGCTTCTAAAGAAATGGGGTTGCAGGATTCCAGTAGGGTCCTGAGAAGGTAAAAATAGAGCTGGTGTGTGAAAAGGTGTGACAGAAAACCAAGCAGCTTAGGATGCTCTGCAGCCTATCATCACCTCCAGAAATAGTGGTATATGCCTCCATGGTCATGCAGAATGGAAGATATGGTACTACTTTCTGGGGATGAATCAAAGTGGTATTTTTAGTCTATATATTGTGTTTTGTTAGTAAATAATTGGGTTATTGAAAAGAAATTAATCTGTCCTTTTTTTCAGCAAAGGAAACACAGAAAAAGAACAACTTTGTATTTTTCCAAGCAACTTAAGTTAAAATAATATTTTTAATCAGATGGGATCTTGTTATAGCTGGCTGTATATTAAATACAATTTTGCAGTTAAAAGTTCATTATTTCAGTTTTGCTCTCTCTTCACGCTGTATGTGCACTGAAAGAAAATGACACATTCATGGTTGAGTATGTCAGCCTTGGCAATGCAAGCTATTTCATCTTACAACAACTTTTGTTCTTTTATCCCACAATTTGTATGTTAAATCCCATACTGAATCAGACCCCCTACATGAAAGTAGAATTTTATGTAAACAGAAAGCAAGATTTAATGGAATTAGGCCAAGGACAGTTTTGGGCCGAATTATATGTAATAGAATTTCTGACAGTGAATTGGGTGACCAGAGTCAAAAATCTAACAAACTTTTATTACATTATCACCTTTTCATGTAGCTATAGATAAACAAATGTCAGAATGTATCATTTCCATTCTGAGGGTCATAGGGATTTTAAATGAAATCACTATTATAAAGGCAGAAAAGAAAACAAATTTAAGTAAGATGACCCATTGTGGCTGGGAATCTCCACTATATGATGAGAGAAAATTTTTTTTTGGATCTGGAAGAGCTGTTCTGCAGAGCAGGGTACTCATGCAGGGCAAAGATGAGAGAATGAATTATTTCATTTACCACGCGCTCTAGAAACAAACCAAATGAAAACCAAACCAACCAACCAAGAAAACCCCCAAAACAAATCCAAAACCCAAACCCCACAAACAAAACAAACCCAGCTTCTTAAGGACTTGACGAGGAAGAATTAAAGCATTATTTTAACATGTAAGAGGCTGTTCTTCTTTGTATTTAGTCTGCATCTGTACTCACATTTATTTATTTATGAATCAATAATGAGAAGAGTAAAATGGCTAAAAAAAGAAAAATATATAGACTGTTTCACAGTTACAGATATAACGCAAAAGTTGCATATAATTAAACAGAGAACTGTAATTTAGGATTGATATAGGGGAAAATAGTCACCAAAATAAAAGAAAAAACTACTGGAACAGTTAAAGAGTGCTTCTCCCTCATCTCCATTAAACTGTGCTATTACTGAAATTAATACACTGACACAGATGAACTCTGCAACAAATTTCTGAAGGCTGACATTTTAAATGTATAGGATATAATTTTTCTTTCATTTTACAAATGAAAAGCAAAGAATTATCATAATTAATGTAATCATATTTAAAAATGGTGAGAGTTCTAAATAAAATCTGAAATCTATGTTCTGAAATTTGTCTGCAGGAAATACAGTGCATGTATGCATATGTTTGTATTTTCCTGTGAAGTTTTTCCCCTTCCCTCTAAATCTGATACAGGCTTACCCAGAGAAATGGTATTAAAGGGGTTAAAGACATAGCATTAATGCTATAGTAGACTTATGTCAGCAATTTATGACAGGATGGTGGGTTCCAGTGCCAGTAGCAATGGCACAGGAGAGAATGTTATTTTAACAGCATGATTCTCTATGAAAGCCTGTCATCTTCTGCTCTTGAACCTTTGCTAATGTACTAAAATGACATGCCCAGATAGAAAAAGAATGTTTTTCAGCTGTTATGTTCTGGCTATTAATATAGTTACTACTACATAATAAATATGCTGCCACAGCTTGCCATCATTTTAAATTGACAAAGACATAAGAATGTCTTGGGACACCATTGTTTCTAGAGGGCCACATCCTTCATTCCTTATTCAGATGAAACTCTTAATAACTTAGCTCAGGAGAAACTTTCCTTTTAAGAATTTTAAACCCTTGAGACTATCTGGGTACAAATACCCTGCTGTGTCAGGCCACATTCACTGTATCTGACAGGGCATAATGCAACACACGAGTCTGAATGTTTCTGCATTACTGCTCTCATACTCCTTTGATATTTTTCTAGCATGCCTGACAACACCGTAGCCAGATCCAGCACATGATCAGCAGCAGAAAGACAGAAATGAAATTCTGAACATTATAACTGATTTACCATTTGGTCTAACAGCCCTCACAATTCACTTTTCTTTCTGCTACCAGTTTCCCAAATCACTCACCTGTATTCCAAAGATTCCTTTACCTCCTTTTCAAAATCAAATCAAAACAAAAGAGAAACATTCTGTCTAGTAAAGAGATTTTTTTTCACATATGATATTTGACCAGTTGCACATGGTTTTCTTTTGGCTAACAAGTTCTTGCAACATCATGGCCAAGGACTATAGAGCTAATACTTTAGGGTCCAATGGACAGTTTTACATAGTTGTTGATAGTTTACACACATGAACTTCAAGGCAAATTATTAACAATCATAGAATCATAGAATCAGTAAGGGTTGGAAGGGAGCACAAGGATCATCTAGTTCCAATCCCCCTGCCATGGGCAGGGACACCCCACACTAGATCAGGCTGGCCAGAGCCTCGTCCAGCCTGGTCTTAAACACCTCCAGGGACGGGGCCTCAACCACCTCCCTGGATAACCCATTCCATGGCTTCACCACTCTCATGGTGAAGAACTTCTTCCTCACATCCAGCCTGAATCTCCCTATCTCCAGCTTCATTCCATTCCCCCTAGTCCTATCACTACCTGAGATCCTGAGAAGTCCCTCCCCAGCCTTCCTGTAGGCCCCCAACAATGCCTCTTCATAAAAAGATAGTTCTATCTACCCTCTTCACTGAGGAAGATATCCAAGTCATCAAGATGAACAAATGTACCTTGATCACCTGAGCCTATTATGTCTCCTGAGCCAGTGTGGCAATTGAGGCATCAGGTCTCGTACAGAATCAGCTCAGCGCCCTGAGAGAGCAAGAAAATTCTGCGGAATCAGTGGAACTTACACAATGAAATCTCTACAGAGAAATATTTACATCTCTGTGAAAATAAAATAATCCTTTAATGCTAATGCCCTTTATAACAAAATTAAAATGTAACATGCATGTATACATTACTGCTCATATTTGAAGTAATGCTGTAGTAGCTGTAAAACTGGTTGTTCATATTTACTCATGCATCATTTGAGCCCATACACTTTTCATATACTCTGTTGCCATCACTCACCCTGATCTGCTTTTCTGCCAAAAATACATGAAATAATACTTGAAAATCTACTGGAAAATGCAGAAGTATTTCATTATTTCCCTTATACAGACAGAAAGAGAAGGGAGAAACAAAGGGAAAAGGTAAAGAAACAAATTTTAAAATGTCTCCCAGTGACTGCATCCCTACTGGAAATGAAAACTGAAGAGCTTTTAGACAGTGTTGAACAAGATCTCAGCAAGGAAGCAAATAGTAACAGAAGTAGGTGAGCACAGAACTGCAATTTGTATGAGCACATGCTGTAGAACTAGAGGAGGCATCCGGGGTCAGTGAATTCAATTCCCTGCTATCATAAATAATCATGTCATATAATCCCATTCATCTCATTTGAGCTCCATCTTAAAACCCTTTTTATGAATTTGCAGAATAAATGCATTCATAGCTAGTTTATAGTAATTTGTTCTTGTGCAACCTTCAGCAAAAATAGCTCATCCTCCTCCTGCACCATGTTTATTTATAGAAAGTAATCATACTTTTTCTCAGCTATTATTTTGCCAGGATAAGTCCAGCTCTTTTAGTCCCCTCATGTAAAATAGCTTCTTCATTCCTCTAATTATCAAAGCAGCTGGTCTGTCTACCTGCTACAGTTCAAGCACTTTTAAAAAATTCTCTCTACAATGTTCTAAATAGTTTTAACCATTCCTACTATTAACCATCAAGTTTTCATTATCTGCTGGAAATACTGCATACATAGTAAGACATTGCCCTCTTCTCATTTTCTTTTTCTTTCATTTCTGTCCTTTCTGTCTCTCTCTGTCATGTCCAAGTCACACAAGTGTTTCTGGTCCAAGTTTCGCTACCCATCTGTTGTTTTCCTAGCTTGCAAGCTAAACTTTTTGTTAATTAACAGTATAAATGTATCAATACCTTTTTTGTTTGTTATGCTTAATTTCAACATAAATCTGTTATTTCTGTGTCTTAGAACTGTGAAAGGGTTTTTCTAATATACGATTGCAGTACTTCAATGAGAATTTATCTCAGACTTGTGCCATTGGTCAATTTTTTCCCTAATAAACTAAATTCTTAAATGAAAATGCTAAGAATTGTCAGCTTGCAAAGATAATGCTAGATGAATTCTGATAATATCTCTCACATTACTTTTTTTGTTAGCTCTCTTCCCTTTAGAATAGAATATAGAATAGAATAGAATAAACCAAGTTGGAAGAGACCTTCAAGATCACCGCATCCAACCTATCAACCAACCCAACCCACCTAATCAACTAAACCATGGCACCAAGCACCCCATCAGGTCTCCCTCTGAACACCTCCAATGATGGTGACTCCACCACCTCCCCGGACAGCCCATTCCAATGGGCAATCACTCTCTCTGTATAGAACTTCTTCCTAACATCCAGCCTATACCTCCCCTGGTGCAGCCTGAGACTGTGTCTTCTTGTTCTGGTGTTGGCTGCCTGGGAGAAGAGACCAACCTCTGCCTGTCTACAACCTCCCTTCAGGTAGTTGTAGAAAGCAATAAGGTCACCCCTGAGTCTCCTTTTCTCTGGGTTAAGCAACGCCAGCTCCCTCAGCCTCTCCTCGTAGGGCTTGTGTTCCAAACCCCTCACCAACTTCACTGCCCTTCTCTGGACATGTTCCAGCAAGTCAACATCCTTCCTAAACTGAGAGGCTTCAGTTGTGTTACACTCTGAAAACTATTTTTTTCTAAGTCTCATAAGTCTCTAAGTCTCTTCCTTAGATTAAATAATTTCATATATCAAATGCTCTCTTGAAGTCTTAGTTGGAAAACATGAAGTATAATTTTCTTCTAGAAAACCTGTCATCTTGTTAAATAAACTTTTCAGGCTAGTCTGCCTCTATCACTGCCTAGTGCAAATTGCAATTTTTCACAAAAATCACTATGTTCTTAAATATTTGTTCTCAAATATGCTTTCAAGTCTTATTATTGATTTTGATTATGACAAAGAAACATTAGCCATGATAACAAAGATGAACACTTGTTTCTTTTCTTCTTCGTACACACTTCCCAATTATGAAGGATGTTTCAGGAGTTACTCTTTCAAATCATCCATATTCCCAGGGTGAAATGTATATGCTCTTAACTCTTGCTGCATTCGCAGAAGGAATCTCAGTGTTTAACACATGAGTCTATTAGCCTTTCCGATTTTGCAGTTTTTAGTGTCAGCTTTGCTGGAAAGTCAGTAAAAAATCCTAACTGAGAATAACTCACTTGGAAGAAGTGATAAAAACTTCTCTCTTCATCTGTTTCCCTACAATAGGGATAATGAAATATATGTCACTCAAAGCAGGGTAAGAAGGTCTGATTTGCTTACGTGTTGCTTTAGGAATAAAAAGCACTTTCTATGCATCATCATATCCCCAGTAAAAGACACTATGATCTCACAACTTCGGTGTCTGAATGCTAACCTAATGCAGGTTCTGTTGGATGAAAAACTTTCATATCAGATATTTTCCACAAGTGCATCTAGATCAGATCACTATAGTCTACCTTTTTTGCTATAGTGCTATGGTAATAAGTTATTCTACTGTTAGCATTGTTGCAGACTAATCCTACAGTTCCTACAGTTTTATTACAACAGCTTCATAATTCAAGAGCATAAATGAGAAACAGAAAATGCTACACAGGCTGAAAATTCTAATAAGAAATACATGTAGCATAGCTACTATTCATATACAGGTGCAGATGTATGCATGCATGAAATATATGCTCAGTAATGTAAATTAGTGGCTTAAAAAACAGTACTAAACCTGGTAGGTAAGACACTGAAAAGGATATGTGGTATTAGAAAGAATGAGATGATTACTGATAAGAATATATGAAGAAAAAGATAGTAAAAGGTTTTAAACAATATGTTAAGTTCAAACTAAAAGAAAAATAAAAAAATGTTTCACATGGAAAATATACACTATACATCACAGAAAGAAGGGCAAGCCAGACAAGTCAAAAGCAGTGGTCATCACCAGAGATCCTAAATTCTAATTGTTCTCATACTCACAAACATGTTTCTAAGCCCCTGAATGGTTAACAAGCTATTTTGTCCATTCCCTTACAACAACACATACCCTGATACACATACAATATTTTTATTTTGTAACTAGAAGTTTCCCATTTTCCATATAAATAGAGGATATTTGTCCTGATCATAACTTCTTGTCATTATGGATATTCAGTGGCACTGAGTGCAGCAGGGTAGCTCGTAACTACAGAGAATACAATCTCTTCAGTAAATATTTGTCTGTTTTTACAGTATTACTTATACAGACTCTTGATCTGACATAATGAAAAGGCCACTTTTCTCCTTATCTACCTAATAGGTTTTGTATTATAATATCAAGTCCTTTGGGATATGTCCCTTCTGAGCTAAATATTTCAATTTTGTGTAATGTCTCCTCATAACACTAATAAAATTTCCTGTGGACAATGTGTTTTCTTTGGAAATGAAAAAAAATCAAACACAGAAAACACTCTTTTGCTATTGACTTCAGTTTTGAAGAAATAGAAATGTCTCAATTTTTATGGGACATTTCATACAAAGATCATCTTTCATTGCATCATCTTTAGGTGTTCTGCAGACAAAAGATGATTCACCAAAAGAGTGATGAATAAACTTTCTGGGACAGGTCAGAATTTTTAGCCAGATAGGACCACAGGTCAAATGACTTGACCTAGTAAGCTCCGTGAGTCAGCAGTAGAGTCAGAAGGAATAAGACACCGGAATGAAATCTCATCTTTTTGAGGCCAACACAAATTTCCCAACATCTTCTGTAAATCAGGGATTTCACTTCTGTTGCAATATGCTTCTCCTTCTAATCACTAAAGCATAATTGCACAACGTGGCTTTCCTGGTGCTAAACTTATAAAGGCAATTTTCTTGGTGACAGTTTTTTGCCCATTTATGTGCTTGATTTCATATGATTCCACAGAAGTGTTCATCATGCAGTATTTCAGTAATGTAAATTTAGGCAAGTAGCATGACTTAAAATTTACTGACACCATAATCCCTTTAAATAGTTCCAGCATATCATTAACTTTTTATGGGGAATGAAAATGACAGTATAATATCAACATAAATCAGTAAACTATAAATAAATTTTTTGAAGCAAGACAGATCTTGTTGCAGGCTATTTGCACCAAAGAATATGATGATAATGTACAATACTTGTATACTTGATTTAGAAACCCTTTAACAACTTTTATTTGTATGTATGGAACTCATACTAATAATCAGTGATAATATTTTCTGTCCTAAATCTTTGGAAACTGTGAACTGTGAAAGGAAATATAACTATTGGATTTTTGATTCCTCTGGAGAAACTTGAATAGTCCAGCAGGTTTACATCTTCTTTTGTTTGATAGTAAAAGAGTTGTTCAGATATTTGCTTAAAACAATTGTTTTTCATTCTTTCTTATTATTGCTATACTTGATAAGCTTATCAGAAAATTTTGAAAGCACCAAACTAATTTTAGTGTTTTTACACCAACACACAAAAATTAGTAGAAGTTTAGCTCATACATCTTCAATACTTTCTTAATAATCCTAATAATTTTCTGATTGTAGAGTGGTGGTCAATGGAGTTAAATCCAGCTGGTGGCCAGTCACAAGTGGTGTTCCTCAGGGCTCAGTCTTGGGACCACCTCTTTTTAACATCTTAATTGATGATTTTGATAAGGACATACAATCACAGAATTGTTAGGGTTGGAAGGGACCTCAAACCCCCTGCCATGTGCAGGGACACCTCACACTAGTTCAGGTTGCCCAGAGCCACATCCAGCCCGGCCTTCAAAACCTCCAGGGGTGGGGCTTCTACTACCTCCCTGGGCAACCTGCTCCAGTGTCTCACCACCTTCACAGTGAAGAACTTCTTCCTAATATCCACTCTGAATCTACCCATTTCTACATTTTTTTCCATTCCCCCAGTCCTATCATTACCTGACACCCTAAAAGTCCCTCCCCAGCTTTGTTGTAGGCCCCCTTAAGATATCAGAGCTTAGTAGAGGGGGAGAATCACCTCCCTTGACCTGCTGGATATGCTTCTCATGATGCAGCCGAGGATGTGATTGGCTTCCTGGGCTGCAAGCGCACACTGGTGGCTCATACTGAGCTTCTCATCCACCAGCACCCCCAAGTCCCTTACTTCAGGGCTGCTATCAAGCCAATTGCTGCCCAGCCTATATTGATGCTTGGGATTGTCCTGACTCAGATGCAGGACCTTGCATTTGGTCTTCTTGAACCTTATGAGGTTGTCATGGGTCCACCTCTCCAGCCTGTCAAGGTCCCTCTGGATGGCATCCCTTCCCTCTAGCGTGTCAGCTGCACCACACAGCTTGGTGTTGTCAGCAAACTTGCTGAGGGTGCACTCAATGCCACTGTCCATGTTGCCAACAAAGATGTTGGAGTTTGCAGTAAGCTTGCAGACGATATCAAATTAAGCGTTGATCTGCACAAGAGTAGGGAGGCTCGACAGAGAGACTTGTATAGATTGAATCATTGGGCCAACATTAACAGGATGAGCTTCAACAAGGCCAAGTGCCAGGTCCTGCACTTGGGATACAACAACCCCATGCAACATCACAGACTTGGGGAAGTGTGGCTGGAAAGCTGGCAGAAATTAGAACTCGGGGTGGGTTCTAACTGACAAGCAACTGAAATGAATCAGCTGTGTGCTCAGGTGGCCAAGAAAGCCAATGGCATGTACTGGCTTGTACTAGAAATACTGTGTCCAGCAAGAGTAGGAAGGTGATTGTTAACCCTATTCTCAGCACTGGTGAGTCCATACCTCAAGTATTGTGTCCAGTTTTGGGCACCTCAATACATGAGAGAAAGTGAGGTACTGGAGCAAGTGCAGAGGAGGGCAACAAAGTTGGTGAAGGGCCTGGAGAATAAATCTTACAAAGAGCAATTGAAGGATCTGTGGCTGTTTGGTTTGAAGAGGAGGCTAAAGAGAGACCTCATCACTCTCTACAACTACCTGAAAGGGCATTTTAGAGAGGTTGGCACTGGGCTCTTCTCACAGGTACTAGCGATAGAACAAGAGAGAATGAGCCTCAAACTACAACAGAGTAGGTTTAGACTGGACATTAAGAAACTTTTTTTCCACAGAAAGAGTGGTCAGACATTGGAACAGGCTGCTCATGGAGGCAATTGAACCACCATCCCTAGATATGTTTAAAGGTCATTTAGATGTGGTGCTTGGGGGTATGGTTTAGGGGTGGACTTTGTAGAGTAGGGTCAATGGCTGGACTGGATGAACCCAGGGGTCTTTTCCAACCTGAATGATTCTATTAACTTTCCACAATTTTGCTCAAAATGCTTGAGAATTCTTTGCAATGAAATGAATTATTTTTCCATTTATCTTTTTAGCCAATACAGATGGGCATTTTTTCCAGTGCAGTTTTACTGGTGACATTCAATCTAGACAGCTACAGTTCTCACATTACTGCGGTAATGCTATTGCTATTAATAATCTCAAAAACCCTCTGAGTTTGAAGGCATTGCCTAAAGCTGCAGATGGTTATGTAAAGGTCATTACTTTTATGGCTATAGTATTAAAAATACTGGAAACTCCATACACATGGATTTGTTCTGCTATATGTTTACCTTCAAAAATCCACAAATGAATGTGACAGAATACTTGCAGGAAACATAACATTACATAAACAACATTCTAGTTCAAGCTAAGTTTATGGCAATATAAATATTGATGTTATTAATGCCACCTAAAGTATCCAGGTACAAAATATAACTCCCTATCTTGTGTGCAACATCGCAAGGCATGACTTCTGTTGCAATGAGCTTTATTTTAAAATTATTTGTTGCTCTGAAGTCCTTTAGTAAGAGAAAGAGCTTGAGGAGGTGCACAATGGGCATAAGACAGGACCACAAAAAGAAAGGAGAACTGGATGCATGCACAGTTCAACAACATAAATGATTATATTTTCTTTCTGAGTCCATGATTTTAACTGTTGATGCAGCATATGTACTCTGAAGTGAATGGAAACTTAAGACATTTGTAATGGTTTCGTAAATTTGGCCTATGGATACAAGAACTTATGAATAGGTGCCTAGAGGAAAACTCTGCCAGTATTCAATAGACTGTTGCTGTTATTTTAATGCCATGTGTTCATGGAAAGGGCTATCAAACACTGGAACAGACTCCCCACGGAGGTCATTGAATCATCATGTGGTGCTAAGGGACATGGTTTAGCACCAGATTTGGCAGAGCCAGGTAATGGTTGGACTCAATGACCTTAAATGTCTTTTCCAATTGAAATGACTCTATGATTCTATGATTATCTTCTAAATTACTCACCTATAGCTCCAAATGAAGTCAATGATGTTGTAGTTAGTGCAGCAGTCAGTTCTTTGTCAAAGGAGAAGATATGAACCCTATGGCAACATTCAACACTGATCATTCCATTCTGCTATTTGAAATGACAAAACTTGTTAACTGAGTTATCTTAAGTGATGAGAAAGTTCCTTTATGCCAGCTGTACCGGTCCCATCACTAATATACCAGTGCTCTGTCAAAGCTCTAATTTTTTTGTGCCTAGAAATGTGGCTCCCATGATTTCTTGAAGATTGTAATAATTTTTGCTTTTAGAGCAATTTCCTGATGTTCTGCATACTTGAGACAAATGCTAAAAGAGTAAACATGGTATTCCAGCAGTGAGACAAGCATCATGATTTTCAGTTTCTCAAAGAATAATTAGCATCCCTCAGTGTTTTTTATCTGATTATCTGGAAACAAACACTTTTAAGAAACGCAGGTTTTTAATGTCTGTGAAGAATTCAAGCCTGAAGGTTACAGGTCTACATAGCAAAATACACATGCAAGCATTGAAGCCTGTTTCTACATCAGGCTTGTTTAAATTCAAAGTTATTTTCATATGAGTTTGCTGAAAAATAACATGCAGTACCACATCAAAATTATACACAGTACCTACATGTACTAGATAAGATTCCAGGTTCCTGCATAATATTTTTTTGGTCTGGTGTTGGGGTCCATCTTCTCTCAGTACTCATGTTTGTGGTCTGAGCAGGAAGGAAAGGAATATATCCCTTCCGGGAGGCTTGTAGAACTTCACACTAAGGTCAAAACTAGCAATCTGATCACAAGTTAAGTGCTTATATGTAGCCTTCTCTTGAATGGATGCTCCTTTGCATGAGAAAGAAAGCATAAAGAGCTTTAACCATTTAAAGGGTTTTAGTAGCTACTCAATGAGATACTCGACTGAAGGACTAACTAGGCATAAAGGATAGGGAATACGTGGTGAGAAGTTGCCCCATTCCTTTGATACCAGTGCAGATATCAATGCAAAATATTTCTATTGATTTGGTTGAAGGCCAACACTTCACTTACATCTTTAAGCCCAAGAACTTCAGTCCCTTATGTTAAACAGACTCCCAGGTATTTTGATGCTATTATCAAGGTGAGTACCTAAAAATTGACTATATCCAAATTAATCAATCAAAACTAACAAGGGGCTGGTGTTAAATTTCAAGGGGGTTATGCAAATCAAAGTAGCATTTAGAACACCAAATTAGTAATTCTGCATCACTTTAGATACCCTCTTTCATGAAATAAAATTGTTTTGAGAATTTAAAAAATATTTCAAAATTGTTCATATAATATCAAGGAGAAAATTCACAAGTTGATGTTAAATTTAAATAACCATTAATATCTGACATGCCCTTTAATTTTTTGCCACTCTGGAAAGCTTGTCTAGAGATCAGAACTTCCAGCTGACCATTCATTGCTTGGTTCAAATCCTAAACTAACGTAACACATCCAATGATGAAATGATTAAAGCCAAGAATATTATGTCACTACAAACCAGCTGAGGAACAGACCTACATGTTCAAATTAGAGAGTCAGATATGCTCAATACCAAATCAGTAACAGGATGACATGCTTTCAGTCCACTGGTACCACACTCACTACAATATTACAATATTTTCTCTCCAGAAAACACTCAAGAAGGAAAATTTCAGGTGTAAAAAAAAAAAAAAAGTTCCTAAAACTCATCCTCCATTTGGGAAATTAGTTTGGGAAGTTTTAGTACCAAGGTAAGTTGTGCAATTCAAGCAAATGAAGATGTTGGAGACATGCATAAAAGATTTCCTTTGAAATAAATTTTAATTCTTCACATATCTCTAGAAGCAAACAGCTTTTGACAGACTATATTTTGCCACTGTTTTGTTTAATAATTCATATCAACATTTGCCAAGGGAAATTGGTCTTTACTTTAATTCTCATTGTATGCCAGCCAACCTGCTACCCGTTTTTTATGAATTTTATAACTTATTGCTATTGTTTTGTGGACTATGCAGGTAATATTGCTACAATTAAACCAAAGCACCAGCATGAGAAAATTTTATCTTCAGAAAGGGCTTTTATTTCAAACTCTCTCTAATGTCCGTCTTAGGTCATAGTATACATTGAAATTAAATCTTTGTCACACAAAAACCTAACAATATTAGGTGATGCTTCTTGATTCGTCAAATGGAGATAGCCTACAGTCATCTCTGTGTGTTTAAATATATAGGGAGACCTTGAAAAATGGTTATACTGTGCAAAACCTATTGATTTCTATTGGAATTGAAAGTATAAAGGATTTTTAAATAACTTGGCCTCAGCTGTGGAAAGGGGACTCTTCCCAAATTTATTTTTGATCAAGATGGAAATAGAAGGAGCCAGTGCCCTATACAGTATAAAATGGAGGCCTCCATCTCACAGGCATAATACTCTAGGCACTTTGTGGGGAAAGTGGGGAAGACAGAGGAGAAATCAAAGAAACTACTATTGTTTTGGCATGGAGCAACTGCAAAACAAGCACAGTTACATCATTCTAAGCTTTGGCAAGAAAAAAAAAAAAGTCTTGGATATTGTAAAATTCAAGTAATGTGGAGATAGTTCTCCTCTGGATCAATACTCTATATGTGCTGAAATACCCATGAGAAAATACTCCTGAGTTGCATTGCTATAATGGAGAGCAAAACCCTTAGAAATCAATCATGCCTGCCTAAATCCCTCTGCAAAAGGTGATATATACAGGAGTTGTAACAGTAATAGTCACTTTTTTACAGTATTCTTCAGATTTTTGCTGTACTTTCTGGATAGCCTTACAATGTTTTCCCCCTGTTTACTCCAAACTCAGTTTATATATGGAGAAATCATTTATTGTGAAGCTGCAGCATTATTACGAATTTCTGGTTATGGTAACATGTGGTCTGGAGATAGATAACTGTTTTGCTGGACTTTTGGGGTTTTTCTGTGATTCTCCTGAGTGCCACACACTGAAGTGGCAAAATGACTACATACTAAGGTTGTGTATGAGTTTCATAAAGTTTCTACTTTGGATTCTGTTCTAAAAAAAAAAAAAATAATGATGTAGAGTTTTGCATCTGCTTTTTAAATTTCAGTATGGATATGGGTGGTGTGCACAAATAGGCAGTTCTTTGTAGTTACCCATTTAATTTGTTAGTGCACTGGTGTCGTTGCATTGATTCATAAACCATCAGCACGCTCTTCTTTACTTGACATTTCATGCAGTCCTGAACATGCACTGCATTTTTGATTATTTACAGTCCTAAATATATTTTGCAGTGAGACTGGCAAATGGTTTTATGTAAGAAAGCTCATCTTCTTTTTCTTTCACCCTGTGGATGAAGGTTTGAAACAAGGAGTAAATCTCTTCATTGTCAGTTATATAGATGTAAAATAGTTCCAGATTTCAGAAGAATAAACCTAGATTTATACTGGAGAAAGTCTGTGGTGAAAGTGTAACCAATCATACACTAGTTCCTGCTCTTTTATCAGGTTTTATAATTAATTTTCCCTTATTGGTAGTGGTGTGTCATGAGAAGATTTAAATAATGAAAGTTTATTAGAAAGATTCTCCTCTGTTTCAGACAAGTAATATGAGATATGGAGATATTTAGTTTTATTTTTGGCATTGCAGTACCTGTAAAGGAAAGAAATAAGTATCCCCATGATTGTCAGCAATTATAAAGCACATGTACTTATTTATGACAAGAAGAATTTTCATACCAGAGATTGCTTGGAAAGCAAGCAATACACTAAGCTGATAAATTTAACCTCTATAATTACCTGGGAGAAAGGAACTAGAGTGAAAGAAGAGATTTGCTCCTCATCAGATCAGCTCTAATCTCATTTTCACAGAGTTTAAAATGACAGTTTTGTACCTATACCTATTAGTGAACCCACAGACTCCTTCCTAAAGCAGCTCTTTCAGATAAGAGATGTTAAAATGGATAGGATCATATGACCATAAAAGTACAACTCTTTAATCGTGGTGGCAAGATCTAGGTTTTAATGTATCTAGGATTTCAAGCTTTGGAGGTTAAGACAGTAGCTAGAAAAGAGAGAGAGCATGCAAAGGTGAGAAAGATACTCTCTTTATTACATTTCTAAAAGAACAGTTAATTGGAAGTAATTTTTGCAACACTTATTTGCAGATGGAATATGCAGCAGAATTTATGTCATTCTGCTAATTGCTTATCTAGATTGTTCATATGTGGAGTTATAACTACAATCCATGCACTCATAAATATTTGTGAGTACTAACCACTGCCCTGAATTTTGTGTTCAGAAGGGAATTCAAAGCTTAGCAATTCTGACTGGCCAGGTCTCATGTTGCATATTAAGAATCCTCTGCATGAAATAAAGTCATTTGATATTACCAAATACAACAGAATTCTTTTGTAAAAACATCTTTCACTGAAGTTTTACAGATTGGTGTTAGGCTACTACACTGATGAGTAAAATATATGATCAAATAAAAAAGAACAGAATATGGCTCATTATTATTCAGATTGTTTCATATCTAGCTGCAAAACACTACACTAGTTTTTAGAAAGGAAACAATTACTAACAAAATTTATACATTTATTTTTAGATATCAATTGCTTCTGGGGTACTAGTAAAAACTGTACAAGAAAAAGGCTGTTAAATCATGTAATTAAAGACATCACCAGTTACCAGCTAGCAAAACTCCACAGACTTTGCTGCCTGCATCTGATTGGAGACAGCAGTGTAACATCACTCTGCAGATTCTGTAGGTAAATATTCACCTGCAAAACAGCAGTACTAGTTTATCTCCAGTAACATTGTTTTCCTCCTCCTCTTATCTTCCTTAAACAATACAATACAATACAACACAATAAACCAGGTTGGAAGAGACCTTCAAGATCATCGCATCCAACCTATCAAACAATATGTTCAACAAAATATGCACAACTATAGGCTTAACTGAATTTTTTTTTAATGGCAAATTGATAGAGGACTTCTGTCATTATTCTCCCTACTCCTGCAGTAGAGAGTTCCCATAGCAAGGGAATTTATTTAATTCACTAAGACTGATCAGTTTGAAACTTAATGCAAGTACTAAAAGCCCAGAGTTGTATTGATAAAACCACTGTGCCTGTGGTCCTATGGAAACAGGAGATGAAAGTTAGTCTGGGAAAATTTTTAGAGCCATACTGCATGCCCACGATTGTCACATGCATGTGAAAAATCAAGCTGCATCAAATACAGCAAGGGTGGAACGTGTGAAAAGTGTCATAGAAAATACATCAGTCACAAGGGACACAGCAATTGCTATGAGACAGATATAAGAAACAGAACTGAAGTATAAATAGATGCCTCGATAAATTACATAACCATGTCCACATATGAATCTGGTACTCCAAATTGAGCAGCAAGTAACTAGAGCAGCGCTTTAAACCTGACCTTCGGCAATCGTATGCCCAAGCATTTCCTTAAATCATTGATTCAGAGTCAGCTAGGGCACAAATAGCAGTGTCAGCTCCCAGACTACAATCCTTTCCCCTTAAAGCAACAGAAGGAAGGCTGGCCTCCAGTCATGACTCTAACGAGGAACTCAACAGAGCAGTTTTCTGTTCTATGTTGTGGATAGTCAGCTGCTGTAAACTTGCCGAGCCCTGATTTATATGAGCACTACATATCTAATATCAAGCAGCTTTCTGAATCCACCTGTATATCAGAACTTCTTTGATCAAATGCTGTTATTAACTTTTCCTTCTATTCTTTCTTTGTGTTGCCTCTTTTTGTGTCAGGAAAAACAAGAGAAGTTTGTTTCTCCTAATGTGCTTGTTACAAGGACTTCTACAGCATGACTTGGGCTTAATTCTACTTTATAAGAACAGAGGAAGAAGAGAATGTGGAGGTGAAAGAGTAGCCCGTTCTTCTTACCTAATAAATCTTTTCACTTCTGACAGGGACTGGAAAAAATGAGGCTCTGTTAATAGTGGTGGGTTTACCTGAGTCCACCCTTCATTTCACGTACATCACTATGTCTGGATTTCAAACACAAACAGGGGAAAAAAATGTATTCAGTGGGAGAAATACTGTGCTGTTCTATTTCTTCTCTATCTTTAAAAATATTACACCTTGTTATTTGTCTTAAACTGTTAGGAAAGATGGGTCAGAAACCATAACATTGCTCCTGTTCCCAGGAATTAAATGTTGGTTAGTAAGAAATAATTCAGAGTATTTTAATTTTTACTTGTATATGGGTTTTTTTTTCCAAAATGTCTAATAAAAGATTTGCAAATTTGGTAAAATATGAGTTTTCTCCAACTCTCTAAAAACAATTACTTGCAAAACATGTATGGCTGAATTTTAGTGTTCATGGAAAGGGAAGACAAGTATCACTGAGTGAAGCACCACACACAAGTTCCCTGAAGCAGTTCTAGCAATGCAGTTCAGTGCCATACCTGTCCTACAACTATTCACAGAGCTAACCTATGTGATAGTTAGTCCCGCGTGGGCAAAAAATCCATGAGGGGATAGACTGAGACCAGCCAAATTGTTTTTTCATTACTCACAAGAAGCTTGATCGGAAAGAATGAAGGGCTAATGTTAACTCAAATATCCCAGTCTTTTCACTAAGTTTTTTCTTCTCTTTTACAGTTGTGGTAACTAAATTCTAGTCAGACTCTTTACTAGGCTTTCTGCAAAATTGCTAGTAAGCAAAGAAGTAGAACTACGTGTGACATAAAGTATAGCAATTATTATTATTACCAGAACATGTTTGGAGAATGTTGAAATCATTAAAAATTTGCAAACCCTCTCAAACAAAACAAGGACATAAATCTCTAGTATAATCTTCCCCATAAATTATCTCCTTCCTACATATTAAGTGCCCAGCTTGGTGCTGATGCTGATTGTGGTATTTTGTGTGCCCAGGGTAAGAGAAATGCCAACTTTCCCATATGTACAAACATGCAGGGAGTTTCTGCAACCAGTACCAGTTCACTTCTCAGGGTGCACCACTTTTTGTCACCTCACTGCTTTTAGAATCCAGTGTTGAATTCTGCCTTGTCTATGGCTTCAAGGGAAAAGAATATACTGCAGGGCCAGACCATAACATAGAGTTTGAGAATTAACAGGACAGTGATTTAATTAACAGGACAGCCTGAATATGCTAGTGACGCAGAAGCAACATAACAATTCTGTCTATTGTAGTGCACACTGACCCTTTCCTTCAATGTGTTTCTTACATGCAAGAATAACAAAGAATTAATTCAGTGCCATTTGCCCTTACTGCTAATCTAGTACTGATACCCTAATTCAGATGTGGATTTATTTACACAAAGGATATCTAAGCTTTCAGGTGAGAGGTCTGAAGGCAAGATAAATCTAAACAACATAAAAGCTGCCATGATCCATATAATTTATTTTCAGTAACAAACACTATTAATTACCCACTCTTGATTTGTCTATATAAAGTGGACTTTCTATGTATACATGCATGCCTGAGAAGAAAATTTGAGACTGGTTGCTCACTAATTGCTTTGTCCATCCCATCTTGCTTCTGTATCCCTTTGTTGTTTTTTTTAATGGCTAACACACACAGTTTCTAAGGTCACAATACTAAGAAGGAATACACCAAAGCTCACAAAACCAGACTCACCATACCTGTTAAGGGTTCTGTTTTAAAGCTAACACATTCAGAGACAGCATTAACTCTGGCTGATTATTCCTATGTGCTACGCCCACCACAAAAAGAACTGAGGGAACCTCACAAATAGTTTCCTCTGCCCCACAGGTCCTCCTAGATAGTGGATTGCCCTTCTTCGGCCTCTCACAGCAGTTCACAGTCTTCCGTGCAGATGACTAACAGCTTAGGTAATTAAAACTGTGACCATTAGGAAAATCTGATTTCCTGTTGCACAGAAAGTTGAGTGAATCTCTGCACTTCATTCACTCTGGATAATTTTGATTACTCACTTTCATCCTGGTTTTCCCCCAGTTATTTTCTAGTCACTTTCCCTTTCCTGTTTTGATCTTCCCTCTGCAAAATACTGGAATACTTGAACTGCAAAAACAATAAGGGAAATATTTAAATAGAAATAAAAGCTTCCATCAGAATTATTGCTTATTTTTCATAGTATCTTTAGAATGCTTTGTGTCCTTAATGCACCTGACAGTCAGAATGAATTCCAGCTTGAAAGAGAGATTCTTGTTAGCTGAAGATCTAACCAAAAATTCTCATTCAGCCTATGCTGCTGTATGTATTTTTCAACATAAAAAGAGACTGAGAGAAACAGGAGAGAATATGTGTCAATAAGAGTACCCCAGATGGTGGAAGAGAGTGCAAATTTTATAGGCAGGCTACAAGTCTTTGAATTCTAATATAGGGGAGATGCTGTTTTAATATAGCACTGAATGAGTTAAAAAGAATACCTTTCTGTCAAACATGTTTATCATTCAACACAGAACAATATACAAGGCTATACTTAAAGACCTCTTTCCAAGATCATCACATATTTCTTAACAAGATCTAAACAGCTCATGTATTGATACTGATGATATCTGAAATTTAAAGGTTTATTCTAGTGCTTAAAGAGGATCATCTTTCTGCAGCTGGTTGGCTAGACTGTAGAATACCTTCTCTCAGTCAGAGTATGTATAACAAGACAATCATTCAGCAGCTTGTAAAATATGATTGCATGAGATACTGATGGCCTAAGGGAAGTTCTGAATACCAGAGGTTCATAATTAGAATACCTATGCATTTTATCCAACAGAGTTTCCATCAATGTCACAGAGATGAGTGGTTATGAATTTCAGAGTCGTTTCTGCCCATAAAGACTGATTTACACACTTTCAACTTTGGACAAGTGAAGGGCAAAGAAGTAAAGCCAAACCCTTCCAGCCAGAGAGTTCCTTATCCTTAGAGGGATTCTAAAATATATAATCTTCTCTCCTGGTACTCAGGTTCAAGCCTTACAGTTGGTAACTTTGGACCTATTTACACTCATACCATCCATCCGCTTTCAGTCATTCTGTCCCTCTATCTGCAAATCCACAGTCACACCATGTAGGATGTATGGAACAGCTGATAAGAAATTTTAGGAGGAAAAAGAATCAGAGCAAATCAACAGTTCTGTTGCCAGTGCTGCTGGCAGCAAGTTTAACATCTCATTTGTTCCAGATTTATAAAGAGTTACTGTACTGATCTGAGGATAGTAGTGTTTGACTTCTGTGGCAATAGACCATCTAGTTGAAACCTGTATTTGGTAGTAAATACTATGTTAAACTGATACTGGTAACATTATCCAGGGTGGGATAGAAAACAACTATCTTGCTAGCAATGAGATTTCCATAGTTCCTGGGCTATGGGTTTGCGTTTCCCTTGGGTTTGCTTTTTGGGTTTGTTCTGGTTGGACTTGTTGGCTTTTCTGGGGTTGTGTTGTTGTTTGGGGTTTGTTTGTTTTGTTGCTTGGGTTGGGATTGGGTTTTGTTTTTAACTTTTATCTGTTTTTCGATCACTGCATTTCACTGGAATTATATGTAACCAAAAAGTAGTATCAAGAGAGGGATTCAGTACCCTGTAGCCAACACTCAAAAAACCAAACAATGCAAAACTTAGAAATACAATTTCATTACTCTTTTAAAAACTATGTTAAACAGAGTACTCCTCGTGAGAACAGTTCTTTATTAATTGTGAGGAGAAAGCACGATGGGACAAAAGAAAACTATCAAACTAGAAAATCTCATATATAGTTTCCATTTCAAAGGGCTACAGTATCACTGAATGCTCCACTGTCTAGTTATGTAATAATAAAAAAGATGTTAACTAAGCTCCAGAAGGAAACAGATTTTGCTAAATGATCTTTTGCCATTTTACTTCTCTCAGATTTTTATTTTATTTTTCCTTAGTGTATGTGTCCCTGCATGCATGTGTGTGCATGTAGACAATGTTCTCTCTAAGACTGTTATTCCATTGCACAACTACTGAAGAATAAGATTCGGAAATTAAATTTGTCACTCAGTGAAAATAATTTCTCAAATAAAAACTAAAAAGCCTTCCACTGGCAAAACACATTTTACAATTTACTACTGAACTTCTTCAAGAAGAACCTCTTCACTGAGCAGCATGGCACAGGGCCAGAACAAGCTATTTCAAAAACCTCTGTTGGGCATATACCAATTTGATACACAGAACTTAGCAACACAGCTGGGATTTACTCAGTGTGTCTGTGTGTATGTGTTTATATTCTGTTAAATTTTAGCAGTCCCTAACTGTATACTTGTTTTCAGTAAGAGGAAGTTTGTTGTTAGACTGGTAAATTTGTTTTAAAGAAGGAGAAATTTATCATGTGGGTAATAACACTTTCTACTTGTCTAATTATTTTGTGTTGGAAACTAGTTTTTTATAGTAGTTCAAAGAATAAAATGTTTCAGATGAAATCTCTGAAAGTACTTAAAACAAGAATGAAAATGTGATGTGTATTAGAAAGGTTAACCTTTATATGTCTTATACTACCTCCAGATTCTCTCTTCAGTGAATAATTCGGGGTTTACAGTAATGGATCATTATAACATGATACAATATGCACACAGAGTTGTAACATAAAATTGAAGTATTCCAACCACCCCATTTCAGTTCATGTCATTTAAGGCATCAAAGTGATTTTATTTCTTTTTACATAATTGTAACAAATTATGAAATAAGCAGCAAATTTTCAACTGATATGGCTCAAGAAATAATGCTTAGTCTGGAAGCACTTGCAACTAACTCCAAAGCTAAGTGGTTAAAAGATAAGAATAAGGTTAAACCTAGATCAGTCAATGAGGTGGCCTGTGAAACCAGGCAAACAAGATTACTAAATGGAGTACATTTAGTTGGATGCAAATTTCTCAATGACACAAGAAGCACCACCTAGGCAAAACCTTCTACATCACAAATTAAATTATAAGGTACTGCTAACAAATGTTCATTTAGAGACACTTCACATGGTTTCAGTGTTTCAGGCGTGCAACAGGCCCACTAAAACCATCTCACTTACCAAAAGGGCATTCATTAAATGATATACACACTCAATTCCTAGTCTATGGATAGATTTTAGAGAAGCATCCTAATGTAGGTTGTGTCTATTACATATACAGTGCAACAATCCTAATACAGATAGACTTCCAGTCATCTAAACAGCTTGTACCTACATAGCTTGTTTTTCCACAGACACATGAAGAAACTACAGATGAAAACATATGTACATTAGTATAACCCGAGATACACTGTTGGAGTTGTATCATCTTCAATTATGGCTAAATGACATCACTTTAGAGTATTCAAATTATTACTCACATGAGTAATCTCTAATCATGAGAAGAGTGTCTGTGAAATTAACTTGCCAGTGAAAGAGGGAAGGATTGAGTCTGGAATTGAATGCATTAATTTAAAAAGCAGTTTTTCAGCTGTGAAGTTCTATTTCATAAGCAAAAGTAAGTTTGCTGCAGACTTTTTCCATTGACCTTGGGAGCAATACCACTTGGGAGTACCTTGGGTGTTTTACCTAATGTAGAAACTTCCAACTCACTGGAGGAAAAATATCAAGTTTTCTCCTTGTTGAATTTGATGTCAGTTCACCCACAAAATTCATTTTGAATGAAAATTAATTGTGTATGTTTTGAAGGGTCTGATAGAGAACTCTGTGATTATAGACAAAGTCAGTCCCCTATATATGTAACACATACCCAAATTATATATATGTATACATAGATGAAAGAAAACCCTCATTTCTTCTTCAGAGCTGTATATTTATCTCTTGTTCTGTAAGATGTCAATATAAAATACTACTTTGTTGTTGTTGCTGTGATAATTTCCAGTGACATTGTGAATGTCATGCTCATCTTAAACAGTTCTAATACTGCATTTGTTTTTCTCTGTAGCAAAAATACACAGGAAATCTCAAGACAAAGAAATATTTGTAACTATGAATCTACAACCTTGTGGCTGATGATCTTTGGTTTGACCATGGTTTGATCCTCTGCAGTCTGTGTGACAACTGAAGACTGTATGATCATCACTGAAGGCTCTCACTAGTGCTAAGACACACTGCAGAAGCACTGTCCTCTTTCCTCATATGGAAACTCATATTCACATATTTCTTGGCTAACTTTATGGAACAGCTCAGTGAGGTATGAGCTACTTGTGCTGCTATGTGGACATACTTGTGAAGAGAGCTCTTCTCTTCTGTTTAATTTTCCCTTATGGATTTGATAAAGAAATGAAAAATCTGCCAGCAGCAACTGGGAGTGACACTGGCACGCACTGATTTCAGCTCTCAAAAGGTGCTGATGAGGCTTTTCATTCAGAGCTCCGACCTTTCCTGCTCTTAATAGGTCATGTAGTACTTCCGTATAATTTACAATATTTACTAGAAGAGAAGTGTCTAGCATCAGCCTGCCCAGACTTTGCTGGATACAGAAGTACATGACAGCTAATGAATCAGTGACATGGAATTCCAAAATCTCTCTCCTCAAGATCCCTGACATTAAACGACGCCAATTTTGACTGAATAAAGGTTATGGAATAGCTTTGGATAAATCCAATCATAGCTTACATGTTTTCAGGAAGGAACACATTTGTTGTTGGTATGATTTTGCATTTTTAAGGAAATTGACAACTTGGCCACAACAAAGAATTTAGACTGAAGAAAAGGACCTCAGCCCTTTCATTAAAAAATTTCACTGTCATATATTCACAAATAAATGATGATAAAAAGAACTAATGCCCTCTTCTGTATTCTGTGGCTCAAGATATGTCCCTGTCTGGGACAGTAAAACCATGATGTAGGCCATTACAGTCATCTACAGATTATTGTATAAACTATCTTTCAAAATTACTCTTTTCTTAAAAAAAAATTTACTGCAGCCTTTAATCCATACCTGTGGCAGAAAATTATAATGTTTTACCTTGTGAATAGGTAGCTGGTGATTAGGTGTTATGAAAGTGGTCTGTTGACTTGAAGGCCAAGCCAGAATATTATCTGTGACCTTTAATATTCTGCTTTGCAAAGTGCAGATCCTACAAAATACTGACCAGGCCCTGCTGAAAGCAATGTATGTCTCACCTGGGGCCAAATCATAATCGTCACTTTGCAGGACCAATTCTAGCAATTATCTGATCCTGTACATCAAAAGCCTGCCGAGTTTTGTTTCAAAGGGCTGAAGGGTCAGTTTCAATGATAGTGTACCTTTACATGACCAACAGTTCTCTGTGTGGTATGCTTTTATAAATACATCCTTGCATTAAACTAGACTACAAAAAGGTTTCTTTCACAACAAATTAATAAAGAAGTTACAGCATGAATTAAAATATACAGGAGATTTTTTTGAGGTAAAGCTGTTAGAACAAGAATTTCTTTTTAGAAGGGGCATTTTACCAAACTCTTTATGCATCATTAAGTTTTCAGGAATGCTAAATTGATGGATCCGATTTAAGTTGTAGCCAGCATTTAATTTTGATTCAGTTCAAAGGGTGATGTCAGATGAAGGAATTCAACAGGGCCAGGGGGTAGCTGTTAGCTCAGTAAACCATCAGTTAAAAATAAAGGAAAGTATAAGAAGATGCCAACACCTGTCAGCACTGGCTCAAAATATCAGATTAAATTGCACTATTCCTGGGACATACTGTTTGATATGACTGCAGTATAATTTGTAAAACAGAAAATAATTTTTATTTTAAATGTTTCTTCCCTGAGTGTTACCTATGATTTAAGGTTTGGCTTGCTTTAAATGAATGAATAAAACATGCATGTCAAGAAACATGACTTCATGATTATTTTTTGATGGCTGTTTCTCTTTAAAAGACGTCCATTACTTGAAAGGTGTAGGTTGCATAGAGGAACTAAAACTCCTATCTTCAGTGTATGTTAAACTAGCCTTCTTTGCCATTATTTTTTTATTATTATTATTAAAGAAAAAAAAATTAAAAAGAAAAGAAAAAAACAGTTTTTATACCTCTAGGGCAAGTTCCAGCTCTTTTGGTTTCTTGAGAAAATAAATAAAAGAATTGGCAGAAAGACTCCTAAAAAGACTGCCCAAGGGGGAGGGAAGGAAACACCTTAAAACATCATATTACCAAGTGCTGAGGTAATCAGCTACAATCTGGGAAATGTCAAACAATGGTATTCACCTACCCAAAGATACTGCTGATCAAGTCCTCAACTGCCATTTACAATCACTAACTAAAACATGGAATATAGCGATGGATATAAACAAGAGACAAATTAGTATTGGGAAGCTGGGTTTAATAATCCCCTAAAAGAGACCATCTGTTTATAAAGACCTCCTTTTCCTTGATCTCTGACATGTATTCCTAATATAGACACAGCTGGATTTTTATTTTTTTGTACATTTTTAAACACCCTGCTACTATAAAGTCTACTTAAAGTATATCTGGTCTGAGTGTTTGTCTCAAGTTTCAGTTATTATGTAAGCACTCAAGGGCAATAAAGTTTCACATTGAGTTAGTCTGCTTCAGAGCAAGTACTAAACCATCAGACAAACACAAATGTAATTCCTGTATCATTGATGTTCAATACCATAGGATACTTTTCATTTTTCTGATTTTTGCAAATGTTCATCATATTATTGCTAGAATATCAGGAATAGTTTTAGAGCTCTTTTCAAGTTCTGGATTTGTGTTTGGAACTGGAGATGAGGTTTCTTGGTTTCTACTTTTAAAAACACTGGGAAATCACATTATCTGTAACAGATATGACATTGATAACCTGACAAGCTAAGTGATTTGCAGGTATAAAAAAACCAAAACAATTTGTAGCCTATGTATCCAATCTATTGTGGTGAAGAAAAAGGCAGAAAAACACTACTGACTATACGCTTCTTGCAGATAGAGGTCACTAATGGACTGGATTTGAATCCCTCTGGTAAAAGCCTGAAAGTTGCATGCAAGTAATGTAGTGAAAAGAGAACTTATTTTGAGATTAAAGAGGTAGCATAAATGATTAAGAAATAAAGCTCTCACTTTCCTGGAAGCAATATTATCTTAATTGTGCCTTCTTTCTAGTCCTTTAAATAGAAAGTGCAGTACAGGAAAAGCCTGACAGTGATGTTTGTTTGAAGTCTTTTTTGTTTTCTTGACTTAGCAAAACTATGTCTCTATGTCTTTTCTACAGGAAAGGTAGGGAATTCAGCCCTAATAACGTTCTACAATTTAGATATAGTTATTTTAAGCAGTTAAAGGAAAGGACATTCTTGATTCTCAAAGGAAACCATAGCCTATGTAATGCAGATTCCAACTGGGAGGGTGTAGGGTTGCGCAAAGGAGATATGTCTACATCCTAAATCAAACTATCCAGCAGGCCAGGATACAAATGTGACTTGTAACAGTGGCTCAAATTAAATCCAGACTCTCAAAGCCAAACAGAGATAACATCACATTATACAAAATATAGGGTGTATGTGTGTATGAGTGACTCTTGTAAGAACACTGAGTGCATTCCAGAACACTTCTTGCTATAGCCTTGGACTTTGGAAAACACTGATGACTATGCTAGTCACAGGTAGTTTTCCAGACACTGTATTTATACTTTACCTGTAGTACTCCAGGCCTGTACTCTCTTACTTTGAACTGCCTCACTACTGTATCAGGATAGAGAACAACCATTTAAATAGAAAATTTCCAACAAATAGAAGTGATGTTTGAAATCTCACCTCTGACATAACCTTAAGAAAAAAGATCAGCACTAACATTTTAATGTCACTTTCGTCACTTAGAAATTATGACTTTTAAATAATACCTGTTGTATGGTTTTGATTAAGAAAAAACTGTCTCATTGTGTACATTGACTCTTTAAAGGAAGAAAGGAACAAAAGGTGGATAGAGGTATAGGTAGGGTACCTTTTAAGTTTTTTGAAAAATTGCCAGCATGGATTTTTCTCCTTCAAAAAAATGCATATATATGAAACCAATTTATGAACTTCCTCTTAAACTACAAATATGTGAAGGTGGTTTTGCAGAAAGTCCATGTCAATGAATTAAGCAAGGAATTAACTCCATGGAAGTTTGTGGGGTTTTGTTGTTTTGGTTTGGGGTTTGTTTTGTTGTTTGGTTGGTTTTATTTGTGTGTGTGTGTGTGTGATTTGCTGGGTGTTTTAAACTCAAGTAATGATCGATCTCAACTTCTAAACTGGTTTCATTTTCCTGCAAGCGCGGTAGAGTTAAATGCAGCAAATAAATCTCTCTTTAACACACACACACTGTTTTTCTGTGCGCGTATAGACATCTCTGTGTGTGAGGAAGATCTGACTTGCTATAGTGTCTTTTCCTGCTCGTCATGTAAGGAACCTCTCCCTTTCTGTTTGACTGAGCTCTGCATTGCAAAAAGCAGTATCTGAAGAAATCTAGCCAGTATCTCATACAAACAGTACAGGAATTTACACGGATTTGTGCTTTGGATTTATTAGCTTATTGTGAGCCTTAAAACATATTTCCTCCATTAAAATTAATTAAAAGCTCCTGTTAACCAATTCCCACTCCTAAAAGAAGGTGGAGAGTCTTACTCTCTCACTTTGCTTCTGATTTCTTCATCTTTTAAGGCTTTTTATCTCATGCTCTGAAGAGGTCTTTCCAGCTGTTAGACTTAATTTTTGCAATCTGTTATTTTTTGCCCACACACCCCCTTGTATTTTACTATTTTCGTAGAAACCACGGTCTAACTCATCAGGTCTATGAGGGGTTCCTTTGTATTCCTCAGTCTAGTTCTCTTAACCTCGCCCCCACCCTCTCGCCACCAGCCCCCACTCCGAAGGCTGCTGATGCGATCTGGAGCTGATGGATCCTGGTGCCAGGCGCAGCTCCTCGCCAGCATCGAGCTAAACCGACTGCCGCTTCCAAGCAAGGTTCACCTTCAAAGGTCCCATTTCTCAAAACCACGTCTCACATAATGCTAACGGTGGTGCTAAGACAGGAACTCTGCCGGTTGCCCCACAGCAGGGGTAGCTCTAGGTTCTCCCTTACCCGCTCGGCGCCGTGGGGGGGCCACAGGGTGAGGGCCAGGTTCGGCACCCGCCCACTCGGCACTGAAATGCGACCAAGGATACGGGACCCCGCTGCAGCTGCGACTCCAAGTCCTACTCCTAACCAACAAGCTGGCATAAAATAACCTGGGGAACCTCCTGATACTTGCCCCGGCCATTCATAAAGCCGTGCGTTTGTGTGCCCGGGGCCGCACACTCTCTGACATGGGTCTCTAATGAGGCAGAGGCGGTATTTCTGGCAGACAACCTGATCCCAGCTCCTCAAGTTTGCCTTCTCGGAGAAAGCAAAGAGTACCTCTACTTTAAATCGCCCGGGGCTAGAATTACGAGGAAAAGAGAAAGAAATTAAATCCCAACTGTACCTGGCGATGTCTGGAAATCCCTCGCCGGCACCGATCATAATCCCCCTCAGCGCCTCTGGTCCCCCACACCAAAACTTTTCCGCTGCCGCCGCCGCTCCTCTGTGTGGCCTCCGCCCTCCGCGCCGCGCAGCGCTGCCGCCCAGCGCCGCTCCCGGCCGGCCCCGCGGGCCCACTCCCCGCCGGCCGCCGCTGCTCCGGAGCGACCCCCGTGCCTTCCTCCGCCCTTACGAGGCAGCGGCATCGTCCTCCCCCTTCTCCGCCACCTCCTTCTCCGGCGCGCAGCCCGCAGCTCTGGCATTCCCAACGCACTTTCTCTGCTCGATTCGCTCGCTCTTCCCCCCGCCGCTCCTCCTTCTCCGGTAAAAAACGAGAAGGGACTGCGGGTGCGCCTGGTCTTGGGGTTTATTTCTTTCTTTCTTTCTGTCCTCTGGAAATTATGAAAGGATCACATGAGGAGCAGGCACGGAGGAAACCCAGGACCCTTGGAAGTCGGAGAAGGCATCGGACAGTTACATGTGAGTATATGTGCGAGTGTGTGTGGCTGGCTCTCTCCAAGTCCTGCGCCTGCCTTCAGCCGCGACTGCAGGCTGATCTTAGCAGTAATGATGCCTCAGATCTGACTATTCCCTGCTAATGTAAGTCGTGCCTTTTTTTCCTCCCTGCCTGACACCCCAGGGAGATGTTTACAGTAATGAATTCAGTTGATAGCCATCTCTCTCTCTCCTGGAGTCCCTCCCACATTTCTAGTTTAAAGAATGCTTGGAAGGCAGGGCAGCAACCTAAAGCTTTCCAAGAGGCAAAGTCAGGCTAGGTTTTCTCTTTCTTTTTTTCCTTTTTTTTTTTTTCCCCCTCCCCCCGCCCCCCGTCCCCCGCCCCGCTTTTAACCCATTGCTTGCTGACGGCAGTTTAGTAAGCCCAGTCCCTTTGGACTTGCCCTCCTCCCCTACTCTCTGGGAACGGAACCAAGCGGGCGGCGCTGTCCGGGCGAGTGTTGGGCTACTCAATCCCCGGACCCCCACTCCTCCTCACCGCGGAGCCTGCCGGGCCGGGGCTTGCGGGAAAGGAAGGTTAGGATGCCGCTGCCTTTACTGGTGGGGCTGCCTCAGCCCCGCTGCTCCGGAGACGTTTGGGCTATATCGAAAGGGAAGCTGGCGAGTGAGCTCTGCCCAAGCTGCGGTCCTAACAGGGAGATGTCCTCTCTAGCAATTTCAGTCGTGTTTCCCACCAACATGGCGATATTTCATGTGCAACCATCGACAAGCCCGCCTCCCCCACACCCTTCTCTCCTCCCTCCCTGCGAACTTTTAGGTAGGCAATAGCAGTACGAAATAAATATAACACAGAATAAAAGAAAGTCCAACCCTCAGGGAACAGACGGACCTCCTTTAGTATTCCATCTGATTTCCATCATCAGTCAGAAAGACTTTAAAACCACTGGAGAAACCGCCTTTTGCCCTAAAGCTCTAACAACGCCCCCTCCTTCCCCACCCCCGCAATGTCTCCTGTGCACTTTCAGTGCGTGTTCATGTGTGTAAATGTATGTGTGCATCCTGGGCTGCTTGCGCTTGTTTCGGGGTAACCCTTCCCCGCCGCCCAGTTCCCTAGCAAACTATTGCCTTGTTCTGACAAGTCCACTTAAAGACAAGACTATTTAATGCCGAAAAGCACTTGAGCGATAGGATACAGCCGTCAAGGTAGGACGTGGAGCTTGCGAAGACAATTTGCCTCAAACTCCTCCATTAGGAAAATGCACAATACGGCTTTGGCTGTGAGTTACTTTAAGAGAGGGACTGGAGAGGTATGGAAGAGAAGAGAGCTGATCAATGCCATGTGTCGAGGAAACTGAAAAGGCAACTGAAATGCCTCGGGGTTTGCTTCCCCCTCACCCTTGGCTGCTCACTGCTTGCATTTTCTGCTCAGCCGTACCTCAAAAGCTGAATCACTCGCTATTGTCTCCGCACCTCCTTCGCCTTTCGCTTGGGGGGGCGCTAAATTATTCACGACTTCAAAGGCTTAATAAGCCGTACGAAGAAGCCCATCGTGGAGCCGCAAGAGGAGGCGGGGGTGCGTTATTAGCCCAGCAGCAGTGTGCTTGGCGCGGCTGCTGCTTCTCCGCACCCATCCTGCTATCCACCTGGTGCCCTTCAAGGGGGCTTAGGAGAGCCCCAGTGTATGATAGCCCCGAGACGTGCTGCCTGCACGCTCGGAGGTTGTGCCCTAGGCTACGCGGATGAGCGTAATGATGGGGGAGGAGGGTAGGGAAAGGGGGAGAGCAGGTCGAACTAGCGTTTCTCAGGGGACTTGGCGAGAGAAAAGGACTTGAGGACGAGACCCGGCTTCTGTCCTGGTGCCACTGCCTCGGAGACCAGGGTCTGCTTTAGGCCCCGGGATCCGGGGTGAAGGAGAAGCAGCCCGAGGCCCTCCGCGGGGTTTAGCTGGCTGGAAAGGAGCGAGTCTGGCATGGGTCGGACCGCAGGGAGAACCTGTATCCCCGGTTCGGAGACAGGGCTACTCTGAAGTCGAGTCTGCCTGCAGCTTTCAGCTGGTCTCGAGGGATGCAAGTATCTGGAGCCCCGTAGGGTCCAAAGGCGAATGAATAACCTTTTTTTCAAAGGTTGTTCTGGGTTTTTGACTCTTTAAGACCTGTCTATTTTTTGTGGTTTTGTTTGGTTGGGGTTTTGTTTGTTGGGGTGTGTGTGTGTTTTGGTTTTGGTGTGTTTTTGTTTGTTTGTTTTGTGGTGGTGATGTTTGCTTGTTTTATTCCCCCCCCCCCCCTCCCGGGCCTGCATGCTTTTAAGAGCAGTTATTTGAGCATAATTTATATCTCTTTCCTGAAGGAGATCGACAACTAGCACATTTTCTCATGACAAAAGCCAACCCTTTCCATGTCACCTTTTGTCCACCCATCTCTTTTCTTCACGTCCCCAATATTAGCAACCTGTCGACATCACGTAAGGCAAAGCAGACCTTTGCTGATCACAGTCATTTCTGCCCCCTGTGCCACCAGTCACGGAAGAAATTTGGAGTGCTTAAAAATTCTGCAAGGCTGCAGGCTACTGCACTGCCCCCCAGGCTCAGGATGCTTAGGAGGAATTGTACATGCCCCCCTCCTCCTCTCTGCCCGGGGCCCCTCAAGCACGCCACACTTCAAATCGGAGAAAGATACTCAGGACACACTTTGGTCAAATCAAGATCGTCTTAATCCAGAAAGGGACTTAACTAACCATTACCTGCTGCTGCAGAGGTGGGTCCTTCTTGGTAGGTCACCCAAAGCCCACCGGGTCCGGCAGGTTGAAAGGGGAGAAAGTGGTAGAAGAGCTGGACTCCGGCATGGTATTACTTTAAAGATGACCACCAATGTCTGTGTTTCCCATAGTTGCCAATGGTCACCATCACCCAGGGTTTCTCTCAAGGAAAGGAGGAAGGAAATTGTCTTTCCAAGCTGCTGTCCAGCCAGTCATTTGACCCTGACACTCACCGATGACACCGAAGAACACCCTGCTAAAGCAGTTAAACGCCTTGTAATTTCCTTTCTTCTCTTTCCCTCGGCGGCTCCGGCGCAACGCCGCGGAGCGATCTTATCACTGTGCGATCATTATTCACCGGTGACAACCAGCGATGCAGAGCTCCTAAGTGAGTGTGACAGATTTCAAACGCGGGGCTGCATCGTACTCAGCCTCAGACATACTCTTCCTCAAACTTTGCCTAGCAGGCAAGTCAACGGCTTAACCCTTTGCAGCCCTTTCTTTTGCACGAGTACCGAGACCTCAGCCCATGGGGGAATTGCTTGTTTGAGAGGAAGCACAGCGTGCACGGTTACTTGGCTGGGGACTTCTTATTACGTGTCATTTTCTATTCTTGGTTATTTTCAGTGGAAACAAATCAGAACCGCCAGATTTGGGGAGCAGTTGGAGAGCTGAATACTTCTCCTCTGTGGTTAGGAGCTGGAAAAATCCTTTTGGGAATGCACATCTCCTGAGGAGTCACCTGTGATCCCTACTTTGCCACCAAGTCTGATATGTAGACTGTCATATAGATTGTTTGAATCCCTCTCACACAGGCATATACAGAACTTCTGCACTTTATTCAGCATGGTGTGGCTGAAAGCACAGGTCCAAAAGTGTTATTACACACAGCCCTCCAGGTTCAGTTAAGTTACAGGTTATTAATAACAGCAGAAAAAGGAGCAAGCAAGAATGAAACATATTTCCATGGGGAAAAAAAAAAAAAAAAAAAAAAAAAAAGGGCTTTTTCACACATGCACTTCGTAGTGAAAAGAAATATTTACCACCATCAAACTCCAGCATGTCAGAACATATTTCCTCTGAAGCAGAAGAGAGCCTTAAAAAATGAGAGAAAAAGCATGTGAAATTCAAAGATGAAAGTAAGTGCTTTCCAAATTCAGAACCACCAGCCCGGAGCCTGATGTCAAGACAATGCTGTAGCACTGTAACTTGAAGATGTAGAGAGGGAAACAAGGAAATTAGCAAACTCCATTGCTTTTCTATTATTCATTTCTATATATTTTCATTAAATTACGGTATTTCTCTAACTCTTCTCTGCCTCTTGTCCCGTGTGAAAAAGAAGGGGAGGATACCTCTGACTACAGCTGAATGACACTGAGAGCCTGGATGTGGATATAGAATGGCTGGAGCTCCTTTCAATCTCCTTCCAGATCCCCAGTGGTCACAGCATAGGAAGGACACAGAAGCAGGTTGGTATGTATCTGAGTGCTCTCGTCATTAAATGAATAAGATAAGGCTGGACAAGGAAGGAGAAGAATCCTACACTAAGCAAATGGGCAGAAAAAAACCAACCAACCAAGCAAACATTCTCCTCCCACCCACGTTTCTAAGTTTTGATTTTAAACACAGCAGATAAATCTCTTTTGAAGAGCATCCCCCAGCTTCTCTCCAGAAAAAAACCCAGACCTTTTAAGCCATTGCATGCATCCTTGTCCTATTTATAGCAGTGAGTGGCGTAAGTGGAGAGCGTGGCAAGACCTGCCCGGCTAACGTTGCCCAGCCAGGAAGGCAGTTGCTGCAGGTGCGCTACGGGAGCTCCGCGGCCGCGGCGCGGCGCCGCCTGCACGTCCCGCGGCACGGCCCAGGTGGCAGCAGAGCACAGCGCTGGGATGCTGACTGTAGTCGGGGCGCGTACCCGCTCTTCCTCCAGCGCACCCTGTTTAAACGGCTGCCTCCCTCCCCTCCTTTTAATCTTGGTTATAGTCTGATAACTTGGACTTTAAACAGTTCTCCACCACACTATAAATGTGTGAAGCATGTATTTATTTATTAGCAAACTGTTTTGCATGGTTGAAAGGCAGTAAACTGAGAGTATAGAAATGCATTCTCTTTAAATTGTCTGTGATCATACAAAATGGCTAGCCTGGAGTGATGATCCACTGATCCATAATACAACCTCACTTATTTTAAAGAGAATGTGAAATGGGATAACATTAGGAAAGACTATAAAAATCAACATGTCTTTTTATATATATAAATTTTTTAATATATATTTTTTATTTTTTTATTCTCAGTTGTATTGTTAGAATGATTTCTGGCACTTGAAAGAGAGAGGGGGAAAAAATCTGGAAATAGTTCTGTAACTGGGAGACTGGTCTAAAACATACTGAATAATCTGGTTTTGTCAATAATGACAAATTTTGGTTTAGGCCTTGAATTCTTGCAACTGACAGAAGGAAAAATATCACAAAGTGAATCCATCAGATTTGGGAAAATCACTATCCAGGGTTCAGCTGCTTTAACAAATGTTTTGAAGAAGGTAAGGGACCTTTAGAACTGCAGATCAATGAGTTACTAAGATCTTGTACTGAATTCTAGACAAATGAAAGTATGTATGTGTTTCTGTCCAATTTAATTAAACAAATTAAACTATTTCACATTAGATCGGGAAATGCACGCCCAGCTTGTATTTTCTCTAAGCTCTCACTTCTGTGGTGAACTTAAAAGGAAAATATCACACTGATGCTGACAGAGTTTGTGATGTGACTCATTCGGTAAATGTCTACCATTTTGGAGTGTAGTGATTGGATTTTATTTCCAAATAAAATTGATAATAAAACTTAGGTATGCCATCTGACCATCCTTGTTGTGCTTCTCATCAGCTTTCTTTACTTTCCCTTTGCCATCAGACCAGTGTTACCTTCTATTTTTTTTTAATTGTGTATGTTGTTTGGTATCACCTTGTAATAGGTATGATGCCTTGGATTGCTGCATTTTGTAGTCTTCATCTAGTAGAGGTCCTCCCTTCTTTACTGCAAGTGGTTTTTACATTTAGCTTTTGACATTATCATGGTAAACTGCTTCTGTAGGTTGTCTTTGGCCATCCTTCACTGGCATGTCCCAGGAGACACAGGGATTTAGGTGTCTTACAGATCTTGTTTCTTTTCTTTAAGACTGAAGAGGATGTTTTTCTGGTTGCAGTCTCTTGGTCAGTTTGATTTCCAATAAAAAATGGGTCAAAATCTGATGAAACGTGCTTTGTTTTTGATCCTTTCCCTCTGAACACCTTAGAGGCTTATGTCAAATTTTGTTCAGTATAAAGGGATCTACCCAGATGTCATCAGATAGACACATTGGAAATAGATAATAAATAGGTAAGACAGGAAGATGGGACTATAACATTTTATTATATGTGAAACAATGGAAAGCATATTTTTCTGACCACATTTTGTGACCAAAGTAAACTATGAGAAATTGCATTACATATCATGCCATCTCATTTCAAGCAGAAAGTCTATAGGGACGGCAAAATTCTGTGTATAATTGCTGATTGCTCACCTTAATTTTCATGCTGAAAGCAGTTGCAGAAATACAGATTAGTCCAGGTAGTGATTAATTGCATCTGATAAAGTTTAGGTGATTTAAATGGCTAAATTATAATGGGCATAAGAATCTGACATTCATGAAGCTGTTATGCATTAGCACTTTGGGGTTTTTTGTATGCAAAATTCAAAGGAAAAATAGAATAATGAGAAAGGCAACTGGTTGAAATGAACATGCATATGAAACAAACAAAAAATTAATTTCAAATTAACCTGCAACTTGTCATGGTAGGAATGGAAGGCATAAAAACCTTGTGAGTGGCATGCAAATGGCCCATGTAAGTTGTTTTTTAAACAAACAATTTTTTTCCACCTCTGATTCTATCACTGAACCTTTACATTTCTGAAAAAATGTCCACGCAGTGGACATACCTCTAGCTGTAGAATTGAAACATCTTGTGAAAGTCACAGACCTATTCATTAAGTCGCCTGTTATGCATCCATGGCTTTTGTATTCTAAGTGGAGAAGGGTAGAAGACAGACTATCAATCTACTACAGAAAAAGCATCACTTTCTGATCACAAGGCCATCCGCCTTATTTTGTAAAGGACATCAAGAGCTTGCCCATTCTAATTTTTTGCTAATTAAAACTCCATTGATTTGTACTTTTTTATCCACAGGTTCAACAAGCTAAAATAATTCTTCCATTTTTGTCTCTGTCAAGTCCATTTGTGTAACTTCTTGTATTTCAAGGAGATGGTTACAATTAAGGAAAAGTGCCTCTAAACGGTCTAAGAGGAACCAGTTTTCTTTTGGCTCAGTCAATATGAATGGACAGTTTTTAGAATTTGGGGTTTGGGCAGGATAAAATTATTTTATGACAACAATTGGCCCAGTCAAAGTGTCTCAATATTATTTAAAGAGATAATGAAAACAAACAAACAAACAAACAAACAAACAAAAAAAACCCCTATGAACCCCAGAGCTCATAGCATGGCTCTTGTAGCTTTACAAGCTGTGTGATTTCCATGCAGCACTTTATGCAAGATTGGCAAAATTTGTTCTATGATGTTTTGAAAAACCTTGAGCTCCATCTTACAACTGTTGTTAATTCTCTTTCAATTCCAGTATAAGCTAATTATGTGTAATAGGATACAAAGGAGAATGTAGATGTCTATTGAAATGTATTGATTTTTGCTTTTTCTGGATTAATCCCTTGATTATGATAAAGAGGTAATGCCATTTTGTCAAGTCTTTTCTAATCCTTCCTGTTTATTTAATTAAGAGCATATTATTGTAAATGGGTTAGGTGAAAAGGAAAATTGGTTTCAATTACCTGAAGAAGAAGGCATAAAGCCATTACCCTGGCCATCAAGGTCAAGAATAAGAGGTTATGTAATTGCACCTCCAAACTCATATATATATGAGCAATAATCTCTGCATGCTGCTGCCACAGGTAGGAAATGATCACATGAAAAAAAAAAAAAAAAAAAACAAACCTCAAAGCAAACAAACAACAACAAAAAAGTCAAAATATCCTAGGTAGAACAACTAGGCAGACAGTATCTGTTTTGAATCCTGGTAATTTGGCAGTAAGCTTTAAGGTCTTTGAGAGGATTTTGATGCAGTGCAAATATCTTGTGAAATCATTTGTCTTGGTCTTCAGCAGTGCAATGCACCCACGTCACAGATTTGTGGACTGAGTGGGATAGGAAGTTGACATTGTCAGAACAGTCAACAGCTCTTAGTCAATTTTAAAGCATGGGACACCAGCTTGATTTTGTTCAGGTCTAAACTTTTTCTTGAGATCTAGTAAAAGAGAGCTTATGCCAGTTCAATAATTTCTTTCTGAACAGTTAAGTATTACCTTTTACACTTAAGGGAAATGCTGGCAGAAGGAAAAAGGATCTCTGATGAGGTCTACTAAATTAGTGAAAAGTTAACACTCATCCTTTATTGATGATCTGGATGAGGGCATTGAGTCCATCATCAGTAAATTTGCGGACGACACCAAGCTGGGGGCAGGAGTTGATCTGCTGGAGGGCAGAGAGGCTTTGCAGAGGGACCTCGACAGGCTGGACAGATGGGCAGAGTCCAATGGCATGAGATTTAACACATCCAAGTGCCGGATTTTGCACATTGGCCAAAACAACCCCATGCAGTGCTACAGGCTGGGGTCAGAGTGGCTGGAGAGCGGCCAGGCAGAGAGCGACCTGGGGGTGCTGGTTGATGGGAGGCTGAACATGAGCCTGCAGTGTGCCCAGACAGCCAAGAGGGCCAACCACATCCTGGCCTGCATTAGGAATAGTGTGGCCAGCAGGAGCAGGGAGGTCATTGTGCCCCTGTACTCTGCTTTGGTTAGGCCGCACCTTGAGTCCTGTGTCCAGTTCTAGGCCCCTCAGTTTAAGAAGGACATCGAGACACTTGAACGTGTCCAGAGAAGGGCAACAAGGCTGGTGAGAGGCCTTGAGCACAAGCCCTATGAGGAGAGGCTGAGTGAGCTGGGGCTGTTTAGCCTGGAGAAGAGGTGGCTCAGGGGCGACCTCATTGCTCTCTACAACTACCTGAAAGGTGGTTGTAGCCAGGAAGGGGTTGGCCTCTTCTCCCTGGCAGCCAGCACCAGAACAAGGGGACACAGTCTCAAGCTGCGCCAGGGGAAGTTTAGGCTCGAGGTGAGGAGAAAGTTCTTCACTGAGAGAGTGATTCGTCATTGGAATGGGCTGCCCGGGGAGGTGGTTGAGTCGCCATCTCTGGAGGTGTTCAAGAGGGGACTGGATGTGGCACTTGGTGCCATGGTCTAGTTGTGAGGTTTGTGGTTACAGGTTGGACTTGATGATCTTCGAGGTCTCTTCCAACCTTGGTAATACTGTACTAACCATAGCCTGCTGGCATAGAAATGGAAAGCATGTGCTTTCAAGAAGAATGTAAGCTATATGGAAGCTGAAATTCACTGTTCAAAGGTGTGAACCTGCTTACTACATTGATGCTGTGACAAATATTTAGTCATTAGTATGAGTAGATTTTTTTCCCTAATTTCATTTCTGTACTGTAGTGGAATTGGGAATGATTATTCATTTGTTTCTACAATGGGCTACTGAAGGAACCTTCTGGTGAGAAAACCCATCTGTGGAATTGCACCAGGATTACAAGTTTAGGGTGATCTAGTTCAGCTAGGTGCCATTGTTAGGAAATTCCACTCCTATTGGTTTTCCATTTTGCAGTCATCACAATTCTGAAGTCCTTGAACAATCCCGAGAGAGTGACCTATATTGGCTTTACATATACTATATTTATTCAGCCTAAGAGACTACTGACTATTTTGTATAAAAAAACAGCTGTATGCAAAGGTGACAGCACATTGGAAGCTTTTTTCTGGATTTGTCTATTGTTATTATTATCATCTTGCATAACTAGATAATTAATGTTTTCTTCTTCTTTCAAATCAAACCCTTCCTTAATTCATGATGAGTTTTGAGTTAATTCTGCTTACTTGATTATGAAAAATTTCACTTGAAATCACCCATGGACTTATCTAGTTAAGCACATCACACATGCAATGTCCTGGATGCAGTAGTTATGAAGAAGAGTCAGGAATATTCCCCTAGGATAAATGGAACTTTTTACTTGCATCTTAAAATGATCTGCCTTTCTCTGCCTCAGGCAAAAAGCACGCTAAGAAGTTAAGCTATTCTTTGGGTAGGGCTAGGGAAGGCAGTGAAATCCTCCCTGAACAGACTGAAGCAACTTGAGTGTAATAGTTTATTGGTGACTTTCAGTGAGTTAAAAGAAAATGAGATAAGGAGAAGAGAGTTTTCAGGATTTAACTACTTCATTTTATTTCTGAAGCATATGCATGGTTGTCAGTATTTGTTCAGCAGAGAGATTTCTGCAAGCTTGGAGACAAGCTGGGTTCTCACTACAAAAACATCTTTGGAGTTTGTTTCATGCATTTGCTCTACACAATTTACTTCAACCACTGCTGAACAAAATAGTCTGATTATATGCTTCAGTTGTCATTGTTCTTGGATTTCTCTGGTCACTGACTGTTGAACATTATTATGGTCAGTCTTGGCATTCTCTTAGTTATTGGCTTATTGCTGGATTCATTGTCAGCTGCAAAAACAAGGCTGCATCACAAGGGAACATGAACTGGAAGCTGAGGATGACCCCAGGCAGAGGCAGTGCCCTCAGCAAGTCCTATAGCAGGAAGGTAGGGTGGGTTAAATAGGGTGCTGGAGACTGGGTCTATTAACAGTTCCAGATACAGCAAGGTGGAAAGTCATGATCAGGAACCAGACAGGAGAGAGGACTAAAATGAAGGCTGTCACTTCTGCCCAAGGTCCATTGAGAAGACAGGACTGCATTCCTGCACACCTCCATCAGTAATCAGACCAGATCTGGGTGCCAGTCATAAGCTGACATGGAGTCCCTCCTCTGGAGCAAAGAGTGTGTAGGGGCTCTCAGGAGAGAATGGGCCCAGTTAGGGTCTGTAGGTACACCCAGGACTTTGGCATTTATGATATTAACCTCCAGTAACTGCATACTTGACTTGGTAAAAATATAACAAGTCTCTGAAGGGCTGTTTCTTTAGCCCACAAAAATGTTCCACGTCTTTTCTCAGACAATAGATGATTTTACCAATTCATCCAGGATAATCTATTACATTACTGGATAATCTATTACATTAACAAAAGTTGTGCTAGCCCTGACCAGGGTCAATTTTCAGTTTCCTTTTTTATGCTAGGTTACAAATTGGTAACTATCAGGAGTTGCCAGTCTAAGAAAGTTCTTGTTGAAGGAAAATGAAGAAGGAAATGAATGCATAGCTGGGGGAGGTAACAACTTTAATCAGCCTTGCTTGATCCCCCACTGCAAATAAGTCAATAATCACAGGTCTATTTAACAAAAAATAAAAATAAAAGAAGGTCTCTAACTTTCAAAAATGCAAATCCTCAAACCAAAAAAAAAAAGAGAAAAGGCTAAAACCCCAGTAAATCTATCAAGCAACTAATATGAAGTAAGCAAATAAGATAATTACTGGAAAAAATGAATTCCTAATCAATATTGGTTTAGATTTCCATTACAAGTTGTAGATTGCCGTAATGATTTCCACTAGAAATATAGGTTTTCAATGTCATGATTTTCAGTTGTGTGACTGAGAAAGGATTTGAGCTAGCAGTTCTGGTTTTATCTCACCTCTTGTTACTGCTATGGTTGTATGTACTTGGTTTTGCTGTGAGTTTTGCTTTTCTGTTAATTGTTTTCTCCTGCTATATCCCCCCCACCCCCTTCTTTCCATATTCTAAAGTGATCAGAAATGATGGATCACATTTGTGGCATGTGATATCTAAGCTAAGATGCATGTTATAGTACCTGTGCATACTTCATTACCCATATTCTCAGGGCCTGGTCTACTGTGACTTACCTTATGCTGTCATAGAATTGATCAACTTTAGGCTTATCCTAGGTTGGCAGGGGATAATATTAAGAAATTTATCATCTACTATGAAATTTGTCTTTGGAGATATGGGAGTAGATCCTTTGTGACTGTCTCTTCTGTAGTTGCATTAGAAGAGAAGGCATACAATTGTTTGATTATTATTACTACAGATCTTGTGTTCTGTACTTCTGAGAGATGGACAAAAAATGTCTCTTACTTTTGCAAGGCAAACTATTGAGTCAGCTAAGTCAGAGCATGCTGACTGCAGAACTTTTGGTGCCATGAATCAAAGAATTGGTATAGCTATGACAACACCCTGCTACTTCTAGCTATGCCATTTTTTGACACGTTAGAGAAATGTGCAAAAAATCCATAAACCACCTGGCCAATTGCTCAACTTACATATCTTGATTCAAAAAGTTATGGATGAAGGAGCAGAAGTCAGGGAAACTGATGATCTTTTTCTATCTGAGTGCACAGATAGACACTTTGTACATGAAGAAGCTTCCTTTTGTTTCTCACTATTTTTCTGAATGCTCATATTTTATGAAGCATGTGCGTACTAATCCACAGATATACACAATGGAACTATTAAGACTCAATAAATGCATTGATTTATCTTTCTTCTTTTTTTCTTCTTTTTGTTTCTTATCAGTCATTAATTACTCATGTCCCAAATTTTAAATCTGTTTTCATCCTCAAACAAAGAGTAGTCTTATGCCATGAATGCTCATCAAAGTCAAAATTACATTTCATTCCTCTGTATTGACATCTATTATCACTTGTAACAGTCCACAGGTATTTCTGCACTTGCCTGCATTCTTTCTTGTTTACTCCTTCTCAACCATCTATTACTGGTTGCTATCTTTTTTTTTTTTTTTTTTTTTTTTTTTTTTCTTTTTTTCCTTTTTACTTACCAGCTGTGTTTGTAACATTCTATCAATTTCAACTCAGGAATATTGGTAAAGCTTTTTTTCCATATTTAACAAGTGTTTATATTTTTAATGCTAATGTTTATCTACACGACCAACGTGCCAAAGCAAGGCTGGATAAGACTCAGGATTGAGGTTCTGTTATATCCCACAGCTGTCTGCACAATTTTATTCTGGTCTACCTTTTTGTGCTCTGGACACTGTCCCTGGCATAGCCTAAAACTTAAAAGCACTCCAAATTCCTTGTTGTGAGTAATTTATTTTTTGACATAAAATTGTCAACTGATAATGAACCATATTGGTGGCTAGAAGGAGGCAAGGATGGTTTTCATTCTTTATTGGTTTTATTATACATCATGTTTTATTTTAATTTCTATTTAATTAAAATATTGGCATAGTTTTCTTATTTTTATGTAAACGATTATGTTTGTGCTTGAGATCCTTTTCCACTTAGGTACTTGCTTCATCATTCTTTATATCTTATTTTAAAGGAGTTCATGCTATCAGGAGATACGTGCAATATCTGGCAAAGCTGGGTCACAACGGGTGGTTTGCAACTTAGATGAAGAGCCCACATCTCAAATGCTTGCTTGTAAAGAAAGAAATGTTAAAGATACTTATTATGGGTTGTACAGATACTGTATTTCTTATCTGTAAAATGGGACAAATGAGCTTCATTTCTTTCACAGGGAAATCCTTCTCATACTTCACCTGAGTATACTTCACATGAGTATGTGAAGGTTATCAGACAGAAGGCTCCTGTAGGACTATAATATATACTTCACGGATCAGATTCTTAACTGATGCATGTTAGTATAACTTTAACAGAGTTGATGAAACTATGGTGGTTTATATAAAAGGAAAATAGAACTGAGTTAGTTTATTTGGTTTTTGCTCTTTACAGATATTCAGGCAGATCTATGTCTGGTATTGTTACATTATCCTGGTTGGTTTCAGAGGCTTGGGAACTATTTACTTGAGTTCAGGTGAAAAAAGCATGATATAGTGTTTAGTCACAGGCCACAAGAAAGCTGCTGAGGCTTACTATGCTTTCATAGCTCTGTTATTAATTTATTTATTTTCACTAAAACAAATTTCTGATAGTGTGTGGAAAATGTTAAATAGCATTAGAAAGAGCAGGAGCCATCACAAAAGTCGCACATACTTCATCAATCTTAACTTTTCATGCACTGATTTAATTTCTATAATTTTTTCTAAGTACCAGGAGTGCTTTATATCTTTACGTGCTCTGTACCATGAAATTAAACAAAAAGATCTTTAACAGGTGTTATATTTTAAAGTAGCAATGAAATCATCTAATAGGTCTATGAAGCATTGCTAGTGTATGCATAATTTAATCTTTGTATTAAGCTTTAACTGAGAAACAACATGCAGCTTAGATAACCAAACTCTTGATAATCCATCATGATGGTTATCTTCAATACTAATCACATATTTGAGTTTGCCTGTCCTAAATTATCAGCCATTGATCCCTATATAATTTTCTTCATGTAGCTACTTATAAATGATGATCAAATGACATATGAGCCTTCTCTTCAGAAGCAAAATGGATTCAGCTCCTTAACTCTCTTAAGTAATGAAATATTTTTTTCCTCTTTTCCGTTCTTTTGTTGATTACCAGTTCTTTATCAACTACAGCAGCACCCACCCACGCATTACTGCCGCCATTTTCTTATTTTCCATTCAAAACAGCAGAATGCATCACATGTTATCAGTACTGCCATTTTCAACCCACCACACTCTCAGGAAACAATCAAGAAATAGATACTTGTCCAAGATTCCTGGCAGCTATTAATGCTTGAAAGACTGAGGAATTCTATTTCTAGTCTATTTTCATCAGCACAGAGCATAGCATGTCTCTGAAGAAATACCTGAACTTCCAATAGAAACACCTAGTCACAGAATGGGAACGGAATGAGTTTGTAGCATTTCCTAGGGAGCCAGTGAAAAATTCATTTCCAACAGCAACAGGATCTCTTCTTTGTTTCCCAGATGCTCTGTCACAAATTCTGACTTTTTTTTATTATTATTATAATTTTATATTATTATGATTTATTTTTATTTGTTTGTTTTGTTGGTTTGTTTCTTTGGTCCAACTATTTCACATATTGCATGCTTCTGTCATTTAATTTACCTTGCTACATGCTATAGCACATTCAAACATTTTATCTGACTCTGCTGTTACTTAATTACCCTTGCTTGCTTTCACCTCCTTTCTGCCAAAAAATTGGTTGCTCCACTGCTGTCACTTACCTAATTGAGGTTGTTATTTTAGTCATCTGTGCTGACATATGCTGTGGGTTAGCTAGCTCTTGTCAATAGTTCTTAACTTTGACTTGTCTATTGTTTCAAAGGACATAACTCTTGTAATGCTGCTTGCTTTTCTCCTGTACTCCTTTTCCCTCCTTGATTTCTCTCCCTTTTCATTTCTGAACTTCCTCTTATCTTACCCCAGAATCTCAAGCTCTAAGTCACTAAGTGCGATGCAATAAGCATGAGTGACTGTGCTGTTACAACTTACAAAAGAAAATCAAAAAGCATCAGAGAAAATGCCCCAGTTAATCTCTGCTCTTGTATTTTATGCAGTTTCACCCCTGCAGGACAGATAGCAAATGCCAGCAACTTTGGATCTTGTCCCTGCTTGCTAACAGGCAAAGATACCATGAAGTGGAAGACCAAGTAGCGACACTTCATAGACATGCATATCTTCTAGAAAGGACATAGTCTTGCTTTTTAAATTTATTTTATTTTTCCTAAACCATATCTTCCCTTATTTTTTTCCCTTCTGTGTTACTACCAGTGTTTTGTTGTATCTAAACACAGCGCAACACAGAGGCCACCTCAATTTTCATTCTCAGTTCTGCTTAGCAGTGGCAGGTGAAAGCAAGAACTGTTCAAGCCTATATAGGTGACAACATCACTCAGAGCTACTATCTGTTTGACTGGTTGTTGCTACAGCCTCTTCAACTAATAGTAGCTGCTCAAATTCGGTGCATTTTGGCTCTCCTACTCCTGCCACACTACTGTCAGGGAAGTTTATGAGAGGAACTACCCTGAGACAGCTGTAAGCTAAAGAGATATTAAGCCAGAGGCAGAATCTGACTATATTCAGGAACAATTCCTGCCACCAAGCGTCTTCTTCATGAACCAAATTGGGGGAAGAAAGAACTTTTAACTGGAATGAATCCAGCTGTGTTTTAGGCCACATATACCATATCCTTCTCTGTCTTTTGTTAACAGTAAGTCTACAGTGTGACTGAAACTTAATAAATGACTTCTGTTCACCCATCAGAGCACAAAACATTCTTGAATGAGGAAATATTTGACCTGTTTTACATTTTTTGAATGCAGTGGCCATGTTTTGGTCATGTATTGAAGGAAGATTATGAGCACTCTCTAAAATGAGGAACCCTCATTCAAATAGTTTACATTGTATTTTCTTCATATCTATGACTTCTCTCTCCTCATCAGCTTCTCCCCTCCAGGGTGAAAGATGGGCAAGATGGCTGGTGGCTCCACACTTGATTTGAAAGCTATTAATAAAATGAATTCTCTAAAGAAAAAGGTGCAGGGAACAATATTTTCCATGATTTGTGCAAACTTCAATGGCAGTTTGAGATGAAGGATGAAAGGAACATTAAAGATATGAAATTAAGTGTGAGGTAGGGATGGAGGAAAGTTTGGTAACCATGCATATCTGAAAGCTATTTCACATTCATTTAGATTCAGTGTATTGTTCATCATGAGTCTGCCTTTTTGGGGGGTTTTGTGTGCTTGTTGGTTTTTGTGTGCTTTTTTTTTAAGTTCAGATATACTCAAACCATAAAACAACAGGAAAAAACAATCACTTCAGCATCAAATCAAATCAAGGTTGTTTGCTTTATTACCTTTTGCAACAAGGTATTTTGTGAAGTTTCTTTAATTCTTTCTTGGATCTTCATCTGTACATGTGTATGTGTATTCACATGCATGTATACACAAATAAATATGCAGCTAGGGATCTGTCTATACTGGACCAATCTTTAAGCCAAATTAAACAATTATGCAATTTGACTCTCTGTATTATCCTAGTGTGTTTACATTAAGCAAGTCTTTAGCTTTCTAATAAAAGACTAGAAACACTCCCTTTCCCACCCTGCACAGCCGGTACATCTGGGAGCTGATTTTGGAAATGCTAAGAGGAAAGGTCACTTCCTGGCATGCATCCTACTTTAGCAGAATGCCACAGGAGGCTCTTTTCCATTGCTCACCTGTTGTTAGTGATCTACAAGGGGATCTCATCACCACAGCACTGTCTGCTGCTTGGGTTAGTGGAAATTGTTGAATTATATATTAGCCTTTTACCAATTCCAAATCCAGATGGACAGCAGTGAAAGAGCTATGCCCTTTTTGAAACAGTGTGAATCAGAGAGCATCTATTCTGGATGTATTGCTCTGTGGTGAATCACTGAATGCTGAATGGGGAAAGAGTCTTGATATTGTCAGGATGGAAAATCCCCCTCTCCTGTATTCTCAAAAGACAATGATTAGCTGAAGGTAAAACCTCATGGACTCTTTCAAAAAGACCCACAAAAGTCATAAATCCTCATGGCTTGCAGTAAATACCTTGCTGTGCTGAAACTTCAAAAAAAAAAAACCCAAGTTTTGTTGCAGGTTCTGAAGTTTCAAATTGTAAAAATGGTATCAGTCTGATTGCTTGTTTTTCTTCTCTGTTTTGTTTCTGTCTTAAAAGCAGTAGTTATTTTCACAGCAAACAATATAATCTCTGAAAAGTCTTACAAATGATGTTGCAGGTGTTTGATACTTTCCCAGGCATGGCCAAACTTACGCTGTTTCCTTCAACCTCCCATTCTGGTTTTCCCTAAAGTTGTTCTGACTGATTTACTTCTCAGTTCCAGTTATGCCTCTTACAAAGTTAATGGAAGATGATTTGCATCCTCCACATCTCAGAAATGAGTTTACATTGATATCAACTCTATTACTTTTTAGATTTCATAAAAACAAGCAGATGAGTGCAACATGCCTATATTTTTGGTGTTTATAAGCAAAAAATTGAGTTATGAATAAGTCACTGCTGTGATCTCAGCAGATCCAGTGATTAATTGTATACCAAATGGAAGTTTGTGCACATTTCTTGAGGTTTGTAGCAATACTGAGTTTTAGGATTGTTTTTCATAGGTATGCTTGATGTGCAGATGAAGAGTGAATAGAATTTTTAAGACCCTTAAAATATATAATATGGGCAAAGAGAAGAATATCAATACCTGATTAGGTATGTCTAAACACAGTGGTTCCGGAGAAAGTTTTCTGGGATATTGGGTGAATAAAATTTGTTTCACAAAGCATTCTAACAATATTTTCATCATATTAAGGGGAAAATAGCTTAATTACTACTAAGGATTTTTGACTGTTTCCTGGGAGACTCACAGTGCTTGATAGGAATTTTCAGCAATTATTATCTAACCTATCCAGACCCTAACCATATTGGTGCTGACTTCAGAACTCTTCTTTATCAGTGTTTTTACTGTACTGAGTGAGCCAAAACTGGACAAAGCAGTTTTATAGGGATGTCGTGTCCTCTCTGGATTTTCTGCATGCGCTCTCTTCCTGTTCTTACAGCTCAGTATGCAGTTTGCCCTTCCTATTATGGTTTCATGCTGCTGGCTCATGGTCAGCTTGCTGCTGACTATCACCCCCAGGACCTTTTTAGCATAACTGCCCACAATTGGTTTATTTTCAGCCTGTAACACTGCAAGAGGCTCTTTCTGTGTACAGGACATTATTTGTCTTTGCTACATTTGATAAGGCTCCTGTTGGCCCCATTCCTTCCACTATCAACTATCAGCCATCAATCATTCCCCCCTTTCTTGGTATCACCTGCAAACTTGAGAAAAGAGCACTTCATCACCTCCTTTAGGTTACTGTTAGAGTTGCTAAACAGGACGAATATGTATGCAACATTTGTTTTTCAAGAATTCAAGTAATTCATTGGGTCTTTGCAATTCTGAGACTCAAAGTCTGTGGTGGGTTGAAAATTCCCCCTCCTGCCAACTTTAAATTTGCCAGACCAGCTTAGTTGGAAGCAAATGAAAGCCGTGTTTACAAGCAAAACTACAATCTCCAACAAAATGCAATTAATATGTACAAAATATACAGTATTTACAATATTTACAGGTATTTACAATTAATAAACCCCCCCACAAGAACCCCCTGGCCAAGGACCGGGAGAGCTGCAATAGCTTCTTTCCCCCTGCCTCTCCCTTATCCCCCTGTATACAAAGGGACAAGAGAAAGGAGAGACAGAGAAGTTAATACCAGTCAGAACAAAGCAGTGCAGCCAAAGTCAAGCAGAAGCCAGTTAGTATCTCCCAGCCCAAGGAAGTGAGAATGGGATTATTGAGAATTATCATTACTTTCCTTTTTACACCCAGTAGTGATTTATTTACATTCTACCACTTTCTGCTCAAGATTTGTGAAAAATTTTTAAAGGCATCACCGAAAACTACCACAAAGTCTCATAACTATTCTTGACTCTGACCAGATGAAGTGATTTGAACTAAGAGGAAATTGATGGGTTGTATAATCACGCCAGAAAAATTCCAGCATTTCTCTGAAAATGGCTGAATGAAGACCGAAAGATTGCATGGTTCATAATATTGGGCAGGCTAGCAACAAAGGGATTTCAAGAAAATCTCTGTTCAGCAAATGCATAAAGGCAAGTCTTTTGATTATCATAGCTGTGCAGTGTGATACTGGCAGGGTGTGCTTAGTGTATAATTATCATTTCTAAGAATGAATTCTATTAAAATTGAAATAAAAGATCTTTGTGAGGAAAGAGGAGCTCTAAAATTGTCATTATTTTGAACCTTAAAATAAATAATATGTTTCCAGAAGCAAACACAGGCTATTCAGATGCCAAATTCTTTTGTTTTCATAAGTGTCCCTTTGAATGCTTTGAATCCAGCATTTAGTACTTGGCATCTAATTAATTTGTTATCAGAGAGGAAGTCATGGAGGGATGAATTCCCCATTCTCATAAGTACCAGAGTCTGTTTTTAAAACTGCGGAGGTAGAGTACTAATAATGACTGGTTTCTCAGCTTAAATGCTATTTCCCTTCTAGCTCCATGACATACCTTAAAGAAGCTCTCCTCCAGAGAGCTCAGAGTAAAAAAGAAAAACCTCCAAACAAACAAATCCCCAGAAAACCTTCCTTAGGGAAAATATAACTCAGGATTTTTTTTAAATTTTTTTTTTTTTTTTAATTGGTAAAGTAAATCACAATGTTCTTTTATTCTGCTTTGGGAAACGTTCTCAGTAGGTTTTAAAGTCATGGAGATAATATTCAAGGAAAGATGCACCAAGGAATTTGCGTATTTGCTATAAACAGAATTTCAAGAGAGGAATTAATTTTATCTGGAATGATGGAGGGGCAGTTCTGTTATTCAACTTTTCAAAGTACCAGAACAGGCCTCTGTTTTACTGAGCAGGCTTATCAAATTTACATCACCATTTAATTAAATGTTTGCAGCAATAATTGGCCTCAGAAGTAAGTCATCTGATAATAAGTAGATTCCACTGTTTCTATGTATTATTTTACTGGCTCTGAGATACTACTCATAGCCTGGTATCTTTGCCACCAACCCCATTAACAATTTACTTAAATGTATATTCCATTGTAAAACTGACAGCGAATCAGAATTAAGTTTAACAACAGAGATTTCTGCATGTAGTCCCAAACATAAAATAGCATCCATTTCTCTGAAACTTTTTTTTTTTTTTTTTTTTTTTTTTTTTTTTTTTCCCCCAGGAACAGACATAAACTGAGACAGGAAACACACAAAACAAAACAAAGAAACAAAAAACAGGTGAGCAACCCAAACCCTGATTTTCTTTTTTTTTTTTTTTTTTTTTTAACCTGTTGAAATAATTGCTTGAAGAATTTTGTGCATATGTCAACTTGAGTTCATTAATGTTTCAAGTAAAAAGACAGGAGCTTTTTATTAGTTTTGGTGAAATACAGTGATAACCTTACAAAACCAAAATGGGCATATATTTAATGTCCTCCCTCCTCCAAACTCTCGATTTATTACTCTGCCTTTGTTTAAAATCTGTAAGCTAAATTCAGATGTGATGTATAAAGTGTGCAATTTAGAGCCCTTTATGCTCAGTTAGACACCTTAAGACCTACTTACACTCACTTACTAGAGTCTAAGTCAGTGAAATGGAGTGTAAATCGACGTGATTTACAAGTGGAGGAGCTGGAAGAGTTCTATTACTTATGGGAAGAAATGGACTTTTTATGAGTACAGTATTCAGCTCGTTTTCTTGCTACACCTCTGTACTTCTGAGTAAACACATTTGCATTTACCTGCTTAAGTTCCTGTGCATTCAATGAGACTTTCTGGGCTAAAGTCACTGATGGTGTGTAAGAAATGTGATAGAAATTGTGTGGACTGAATATGGAGTTTATAAGTTAGTAAAGGTTCTGGTTCAGTTTCCTCTTTGTAGTAAGCTTAAAATCCAGCAGTTTTGTAGTTACTTGTAATGACTGTTTTCCTCATCTAAGATGCTTGCTCTGCCTTCTATTGGGAAGATTTTTTACATCCAGTGAAGACTGCATGTTGTGCCCTGGTGCCTTGTTTGACAAGCTGGCAGGTAAGAATTAAGCTCCTTTGTGTTTTCTGTGGGATAAGAACATGCACCTGGCAGCTACCATGTTGCTGTAATTTCACACTCTTACCATGTGGTAAGTTGCTTTTTTGCCAAGTGAGTTATGTAAAGCCTTGTTGGTTCCCTGAATTGTACTACTTAAAACGTGTATAGAAGTATTACCAGTGTCGATGTAATTCCTAAAGGATAAAGAACCATAAATGTATTAATTTTAATTTCTACTACCTTTTAAAACTCTGCTGATAAGGCATGAATTTTATTTAAAAAAAAAATCCTGACCAAAATACTTACCTTAAGGTTATGGATGTTTATACATAAAGAAAACTCAAGTTTAAAATTAATCTGAAGAATAACAGACATTTCTCAGAAAAGAGAAGAGAGAGGAGTAAACTGTCCCCACAGGAGCAGTTTCACCAGCTGTGATCAGCAGGACCACTTAGCACAGGGTGAGACTGGGACCACCCACAGGGTAGCCCTGGCTGACCTGGGAGCTTCTCATAGCAGTCACATGTCTGGAAGTGTTCATTTACCAACACCACTTTGACATTTGAAAAGACTGACTATAGCTGTCGTCTCATGCACAGAAGTTTTAGAATTAACTAAAGGGAATATAATTAGCTCTGATATTTATGGGTCTCCAGTTACTGTACTATTTTGATGTCAACTATAAAGCCAGGATAATGGCACAGGCCCAAGGAGATTCTTTACTTGCTACGATTCTGCTGAGTGTACAAGGAGGAGCTTTTATATTCCCTTGTCTTTGTGCATTTTTGCTTTTTATAGGTACTTGAGGACACCACATTGTGGCCCTAAGATTCACAATTAAGATGGCAGAAGACAGAATATAAATCAGGATGATGGATTTTTCTAATACTGTCATTGGAGATATAAATCCACCTTGGCACAGACTAAAGCAGGAGTTCAGGAAGTGGATTCAGACTGTGAACTCTTGTAAGGCAAGGCTCAAAAATACTTCATAAAGAATTTATGATCTAGATTCAGTCTTTTTTTTTCTTTTTCCTTTTTCCTTTTGTTTTTCTTTTCCTTTTACTTTCTTTTTTTCCTCTCCTGTTGAGTTTAATCAATTTTCTTGGGAAACTGTGGACTGAAACTATATATAAAATTTACAGGTTTGGGGTTTTTTTATTTCTATTTGACAGGCTTTGGGCAGTTAAATTTGCAGATAGCAGAATTCATCAAACAAAATTACAAACCATTTGCCTACACATTTAGTAAACATCTTCAACATCTTTTTCACCAAATTCCTCAACACTGGTATCAGGCATGGGAAGAAGTATAAACCTATATAACTGCCTTTCAGCACTTACCAATGCTATGTGATGTAAAAACAAGATTTTTGAGTGTATTCATTCATTTTCTGCTTTGTAGAAGCCTTAACAGCTTTTGCATGAGTAAATGAGGCATTTTCTTCAAACATTACACTTACAACTAAGCATTTCCTATATATGTGTAAAACATACAGCATTAGCCAAATTTATCTGTGTGTTCAAGCCAGAATTACTTTTTTTTTTCTTTTGATAAAGTGAATGTATAGCAATTTGTAGCTTTTTATTGTATAGTTGCATATTGATCACCATCCTGACTTACTTGGGAACAGTTTTTAAAGGCTATATTGTTGCCTCAAAAAGTGAATAGATTGCTATTGGAATTTTCAAAAGTGCCTTATCTTTCCAAGGCAGTTCTGAACATTTAGAAGCTGAAATGTTTCATAAAATCTGATCCCTGAGGTTTATACATCCACATAATCCAAATCTTTTATCTGTGTTCTTTTGTTTTGGTAGATTAGTCTGCAAAGTTTTTGTTCATGGAATGCATAATTTTGGGGTGAAGAAAAATACAGCTTCAACAGTGCACAAAGCCACACTGAAGTCAAGGACCTGTGTTCTGCTATGATTGAATGATTGTATCTTCACTGAAGTAGAAAGAGGTGCTCCAGATTGTCAGAAGTGTGAAATGAGAACAGGATCTTATCCCTAACATGAATCACTGAGAATTTTAACACCATACATTGTCTACAATCCAAAGAAATTCATATCTATATTTGACTTTGGAAGCATATGAAATTTGAATGAGCAGTTTTCTGAGCCAAGAAGAACTAAAAATAATGGATAAAAGTATCTAATGCAGAGCAAAATCAGATAAAAAAGGCATATGAAACAGTGAACAACTCAGCCTATGATGTCTCTGATTCATGAATCCTCATATTAAGCAGAGTTATTGCTGGTTTTATGGTGACCCCTGCATTAAAAACAGCATTTTCCCTGATCACTGGCAAGTTTCTGCTGGGTCAGATTTTTGCTATTATTCTCATCAAACAAATTCACATTTGATATTATAGAATGAGAAAAAGTAATTCACAGAATTAATGTTACACCTCACCACCTATATTTCAGCTGTAAAGGTAGCTATTAGTATTATGAAAGAGAAGTGTGTGAAGCGATGACTTAGGAAACCCCTAGTCTAGAGTCACAGGAATCCAGGAAGTCTTTCTTTATAATGAACGTGATGTACATGAAATGGAATATCTTGTTGATCAGTTTGGGCCACCTGAACTATCCACTAATCTCTGCAGGTATGGCCTTTCATTCTGCACCCCCATGCAGAACACAAGATTTAGCAGTGACCTTGGTCTACATACTAGTCCTTGGTACTACCTAGAAAAATTGAGGAAGTATTGAGTGTTATCTCTGCTAGAAGCAGACCCTGTTTGTGGAAACATGCTGTTAACTGCAGAAAGATCAGTTACTTAGAAGAGACTGAGCTAAAAAGTAAAATCACTGAACTGATGTAGTTCTCTTCTAACTCAGACCAGGACAGCCACTTAACAATCTTATGAAACTTCCTTCATTGGATCTGGTATCTTGACCAACATGTGCTATTAAGAAAAGCATAATTCACACAATCCCAGAATACTCTCCACCTCTTTTTTCCTTCTGTCTTTAATATTTACTCAAAAGATGTGGCATGGTTCTCAGGAAAGGCACATTTACTACATGCCTTAGTAAAGCCCATTAAAAACTATAGAGTACTTATCACTTGAGTATGCAGAAGAGCAGTTTTTCATTGTTTGGAGTGCTCCATCTGCATTGTTTAATTAAACAGTATGAAGCAATCAGGCTCCATTGTCAAAGTACTTTTGATGGAAGATCCTAGGCATGTATAGAAGCACAGGCAAATGCCTGTACTTAGGTCAGTTTTTTGCTTCCTGGTTTCAGAAGCAGAGGGATGGCAGTTGGACCTTTTCTCAGTGAGGAGTTGCTGCTTTTTTGGTTGGACCTTCTATTGGATGGATAGAATCCTGACCAAATCAGTTTTTCAAAGCTGAATCTGACTTAGGTATTTACCTTACTTTGAGTAGATACTGGATTAATGGCCTGTGGATGTCCTGTCTGTCCCAAATTACTGCATAATTCTAAAATGATATTTTGGTTTTCTTTAGTCCAGGTTGTGGGGCTTAAGGTTAAAGATCGGACCTGTCTGTTTCTGGAGGGAAAAAACAAATGTAGTCTTAAAAGAACTTCCTTGAATTAATCCAGTAACTTGCATGTGCAGAAATAACTGAATTAGTCAGTAAAAGGAGTAGGTGACACCAATCTTCAAAACAAAGTGCATTACATTTCACCATTAAGACTCATCTCCTCCTTGGGATTCCCTTTAAAGATAATTAGAGGACTATTCCAATAAATCAGATCTCAAGCCATGGCTAGAGCCTCAAAAATCACAGACTACAGCCTGCCTTTTGGGGTAGCCTGATACCCCAGAGGGTAAGCTCTGGGATTGGAAATTGCATGGAAACCATTTATCCAGTATGCTCTCACTGTTTCCAGAGTGTATGCTGAACATGCTGGCTAAGCAGTGACAAGCAATATTTCTTTTTCCCTCCCTGACTGTTCAAGTAGACTCGAATAGGGTAAAATGAATGACAGTGGTGGCATATATCATTGTTTGTCTACTTTGGGTAGTTCAGAGCTTGGTTTGACTTGGATTTGAACTCTGATTATCACCTCTCAGTATGTTATGAGCTGCCTCAAAAAGATGACAGGATAAGCATAAAATGTTCCTGCTGAGGACAGGAGCAGAAGACAGCTATCATAAGACATATGCTGTGGCAGGAACAGCTGCACTAAAAGCTGTCTCTGTGTGCGATGGAGCTAATGAGAATTAACTCAGAGAGGGAAAGAGATACTACGCTGTTGCACCAGTGATTTTTCTTGTTACATTTTAAAGACTAAGCTGCATTAGTCATCTCACCAGTGTTTGCATCTGGAAAAAATGGAGAAATAATGCATGAGTTCCAGGAAGAAGTTAGAATTCACCAGAATTTTTCTACAAAGAGCTTATAAGTGAATATTGAAGACCTGACACATTCATAAAACTCCTGGAAGTTTCATTTTTGTGCCTGGTATATTTCTGATGTTATTCCTGCCATTGCTATTGTTGCCTTCTGAGTACATCACCTTTGTAATCTGCTTAAATAAACTGTGGCTATAAATCCAAATTTTAATTTTGATGTTGTGTCTTTGAGCAATGCATAGTGTCACTACACATAGTAATTGTAGAATAGAATAGAATAGAATAGAATAGAATAGAATAGAATAGAATAGAATAGACCAGGTTGGAAGAGATCTTCAAGATCATCACGCCCAACCTATCAACCAATCCAACCCACCTAAACAATGAGCAGAGCAACATCAGTTTCTGGGTTTGGGGACAATTAAAATGGTATCTGTTGTCAGATATATAAGCTATGGATAGATGGAAACAGGGATTCTAGTGGCTGTTGCATTCGCATGCAATGGCTCTGCTCTCATGTGAACTTCTTGTGATGGTAGGTACTGAGAGTGGAAAAGCTCAGAATTTCAGTGTAGCTAAAGTTGTGGCTCAAATTTTGCTCTAAACTTCTGATCCATAGATAGAATAGAATAGAATAGAATAGAATAGAATAGAATAGAATAGAATAGAATAGAATAGAATAGTGGTGGAGTAGGAAGGTTCCCCCACACACACAAAAGAATTTCACAGCTAACTCAGCCGGAGAAGCAGATGAAAGCTATATTTTACAAGCAAATATGGAATTCAATGAATATGTACAAAAATATACAATATTTACAATATATACAGAAGTATACAGCAAAGTATGTAATACAGGAAACCTTTCCCCAACCCCCTGCGGCCAGGGGGTTCGGCCTTTCCCTCCCTTCTCCCTCCCTACCTCCCCTTTTTCCCAAAAGGGTTAGAGAGAAAGAGAAAGGAAGGTAATTAAAAGGGGAAAACTTTGTTAAAGCTCAAAGCGAATGCAAAAAGTTAGTTTTCTTATCTGGTTAGCAAGAATCGTAGAGAGAAACGAGCCAGCTCACAGTACAGGGGAAGAAGATGACTGACTGCCCCCCCCGACTGAAAGACTAAACAAAAACCTTCAGCCAGGTTCCACCAATGAAATTGGATTAGCATATCATTGTTTTCATTTATATACCAAAATATTCGGCCAGAGTGTTCAGAAAGTGTCCCTTTCTTAAAGGCACAGCCTAAACCGGTCACAAGAATAGAATAGAATAGAATAGAATAGAATAGAATAGAATAGAATAGAATAGAATAGAATAGAATAGAATAGAATAGAATAGAATAGAACAGAATAAACCAGGTTGGAAGAGATCTTCAAGATCATCACGTCCAACCTATCATCCAACACCACGTAATCAACTAAACCATGCAACCAAGCACCCCATCAAGTCTCCCCCTAAACACCTCCAGTGATGGCAACTCCACCACCTCCCTGGGCAGCCGATTCCAATGGGCAATCACTCTCTCTGTGTAGAATTTCTTCCTAACCTCCAGCCTAAACCTGTCCTGGCACAGCCTGAGACTGTGTCCTCTTGTTCTGGTGCTGGTTGCCTGGGAGAAGAGACCAGCCCCCACCTGACTAAAATCTCCCTTCAGGTAGTTGTAGAGAGTAATAAGGTCTCCCCTGAGTCTCCTCTTCTCCAGGCTAAGCAACCCCAACTCCCTCAGCCTTTCTTCATAGGGCTTGTGTTCCAAACCCCTCACCAACTTTGTTGTCCTTCTCTGGACACGTTCCAGCAAGTCAACATCCTTCCTAAACTGAGGGGCCCAGAACTGGACATAGTACTCAGGGTGTGGCCTAACCAGTGCAGTGTACATGGGCAGAATGACCTCCCTGGTCTTGCTGGCCACACTGTTCCTGATACAGGCCAGGATGCCATTGGCCCTCTTGACTGCCTGGGCACACTGCAGGCTCATGTTCAGCTTACCATCAACCAGTACCCGCAGGTCCCTCTCTGCCTGGCCGCTCTCCAGCCACTCTGACCCCAGCCTGTAGCACTGCATGGGGTTGCTGGCTGGGGGCTGCCCCTGCAGATGTGCTGCCCTTCTGTGCAGAGTCTTCTTCTCAAGAGAAAACTTTCTATTTTCTGTCCATGAGTTATCAGGGAGGACCTGAATATTACTTTTAAACAAGGATTAAGAATTAGTCATGTGGCTTATCTACATATCTCTGACTATAACCTGAAAGGCAGAAGAGAATTGCTAAGTACCTTTGAGGATACTGCTTTTAGACAATAACGTTACTCCCTGTGGCTCAGTGATATAGAGACAGACAGCAAATATCAGTTTATCAGGGATGTCAGCAGAAAGATATATTTATATACAGCACATTCATATAAATCATTTAATCTCCTTGCTTGAGTTTCCCTGTCTATTACATAGCTCTGGTTACTCTCACCCTCATGAACTGTGCCACCACACATTCAACATAATTTCAGCTATTTAGTCGTTAATTACACTGTAATTTCATAATTGTGATTGCAAAATTTCGGTGAATTATGCTTCACCAAAAATGCAGAAGGGAGAACTTTTACAATTATTTGAAAGTATGACTTCTGAAAGTTACCTGCTTTTTCATTGTTGTTCAGTCCCTATGAAGACATGGGTTTCCTAAGAAGATCCCTGTTGCTCAGAGAGGATTGTGCAATCTCATGCTGCAAATATCCTCTCCTCTAAGCCAAGAAATTTTGACCCATGTAGAATTCAGGTTAGCTTATACTCAAGACAGTTGCTTCACTGGATAGCTGGTTGTGTGTAGTTGTCTCAAGTCGGTTTTCACTTTAGTTTGCCTTAACGCTCTCTCTTTTGTGATAACTCATTAGTGGACTAGTGGATAAAACCCATTAGATTTCACTACCAGTTGCCATAATTCTTAAATGAATATGGTCAGAAATAAGCATTAAACTTCCTGAAATAAATTGTAGCACAAAACCTGCAAAAGATGGTAGCCACTTTGTGGCATGATTCTGTACTAATGGACTGTTGACCCTGATGACAGCAAGGGCAAAATCAGAGCTTTCATATCGTATGAAAGGAAATTATCTTAGTATATATATCCTATGACAAATTCTAGGAAATACATGGTCACATTTCTCTCTCACCTTAATTCTGAGCCTTTTTTTTCCCCTTGAATTTTGTTGTAAAGCTTGAAAAAACCCCAACATATTAAGACCCTTTAAATCAAGGCTACATGTGTTGGTGGCAGGGAAAGTCTAATACTTTGGTATATTTGGTCCATTAAAGAGAAACAACAAGTTCTATTGGTGATTAATGAGAATTCTTTACTGATTTTTAGCCTGAATATCATGGCTATAAGTACAAATTAGGACCATAGTGACTGATTAAATTAAGGTAACTCAGGTCTTTTTTTATTAAGAAATCGCCTGGATACATACTGTTGTGTATGCAATGCAAAATAACTTCAGTTAAACAGAAAACATGAACCACTGCACTGTGGTATTTCAGTCCCTCTTGCTTATTGTTTCAGACATCCACAGAGTCATCAAGGTTAGAATAAGAGCAGAGCAGAGCAGAGCAGAGCAGAATAGAATAGAATAGAATAGAATAGAATAGAATAGAATAGAATAGAATAGAATAGAATAGAATAGAATAGAATAGAATAGAATAGAATAGAATAGAAGTAGATTAGAATAGAATAGAATAGGAGTAGAATAGAATAGAATAGAATAGAATAGAATAGAATAGAATAGAATAGAATAGAATTAGAATAGAATAGAATAGAATAGAATAGAATAGAATAGAATAGAATAGAATAGAATAGAATAGAATAGAATAGAATAGACCAGACCAGGTTGGAAGAGATCTTTGAGATCATCAAGTCCAACCTATCACCCAACACCATCTAATCAACTAAACCATGGCACCAAGCACCCCATCAAGTCTCTTCCTAAACATCTCCAGTGATGGTGACTCCACCACCTCCCTGGGCAGCCCATTCCAATGGGCAATCACTCTTTCCATGAAGAACATCTTCCTTACATCCAGCCTAAACCTCCTCTGGCACAGCTTGAGACTGTGCCCTCTTGTTCTGTTTCTAGTTGCCTGGGAGAAGAGACCAACCCTCACCTGGCTACAACCAGGTAGTTGTAGAGAGCAACAAGGTCTCCCCTGAGCCTCCTCCAGGCTAAGCAACCCCAGCTCCCTCAGCCTCTCCTCATAGGGCTTGTGCTCCAAACCCCTCCCCAGCTTTGTTGCCCTTCTCTGGACACGTTCCAGCAAGTCAACATCTTTCCTAAACTGAGGTTCTTTTCTCATAAGAAAAATTAAATTATGCATATCAGATTTCCTTTCAGGGTGAGGTTTCTAAATAACATCACCTTGCATTTTATATAACTAGAACTCTGGAAGTGACTTTCTTCTGTGCTCTTTGCTATGGGCATACTGGCTTTGCTAGATTACCTTCTAATTGTAAGTGATTTTGGTAAGAAGAGATTCAGGTCAATTGTGATGGAAGTTTGCATAACCACTATTCATTCCATATGCCATGTTGTGGTTTAACTTTTGATGGAAAAGTAGAACTTATGGTGTCTGACCTATTTTTTTTTCCCTGTCTTTTTTTGAGACAGAAGTGTCATATAGATAAATTGCAAACAGAAGACTGTGTATGTTTGGTTACTGTGTCACTTTTGCTAAATCAGATAGAAAAAATCATTCATAATCAGCTAGCCTTTAACTTAACGCATTTGATAAATTGCTTGTATACAGTAGGTTATCAAACCCAAACACTAAAGACTTCAGTGTGACACTGCAGGAATGAATCACAGACACAAGAGGCCAAATTTCTAATTCCTTATCTGGAGTAAAGTGGGAAAAAAAAATTGTATTGATTTCAAGACTTGCACTAATTGCTGAATGAAGAATTTTAGAACTGCTCTAAGGAAGATAAAGATGTGCTTGTAGCATAATTGTTCAGTACAACACCATTTCCATTCCTTGACCAGTGAATTTTAGCACTCTGTGTATCATTGTTCTGTAATTTATTGTATGATACCGTTAGAAGAGTCTTCCTTATGTTCTTCCCCCCACCCCTTCTTTCTTTATTCACATTTCTTGTACCTTTTCAGCTTCCCACACACACTTCCCATGGTGGAGCTGCCACACTCCAAAATATGTGAGTGACAACAGATTTGACAGCCTTTGGGGTGGTGAAGGATTTGGCAGGAGCAAGCCTCCCCAGCATGCTCATCAGGTTAGTAAGGATAGTGTCATGGATGACAGTGCCATGTACTCTTGTCAGCCAAAAGTGTAAAATGATTGCGGCCAAACCTTTCCTCACAACAAAAGGAAGAAAGACTGAAGAAACCTTCATGAGAAAGCAATTTGAAAGATTGTAATGCTTTCCAATTTATAAAACAAGGCTTCCTTCAAAGTACATTGCAAATGTGCCTACTTCTAATTTCTGTCACTTTCACATTGTAAAGAGGCCTTACAGTGACTGTAAATATAATTTGTTTGAATTTTATAGTCCTTTATACTGCTGAAACAGTGTGCTGAGGCTTCAGTGTAAACATGCATTAAAAGCCAGTTTGTGCCATTAAGGCCTTCACTGGTCTAATTTAGAAATTCCTCTCTCAAAAATGAGGTCACAGAGGCAAAACAACTCTATAGGATAAACCTTACTGTGTAAGGGAAGTATTTGCTTCAGTCTCCACAAGACTCAAGCAGACACTTTCTTCAGCATCCATGTGTGCATGTGTGTGAGTGTGCATGCGTATGTACACCTACCTCCTTGCTGTACCTTTAGGTGGCCAGCAAGTACAGAGACTCTCTTCAAGAAGATGGTAGTAAAAGAGACATATCTGGACCATTTTTTAGCAAAAGATGAGTGAATGCTGTCTGTAATATGGTGGCAGGCACAAGGGAGCAGCTATCCATCTGAAGGTCAGATTCTCAGCAGCAGAAATCTATCAGCAATTTTATTTTGTGCTAATATGGCAGAACAAAACCACACAGTGTCTCATTTCATTTTGCATTAAAATGTGCTAGTTTACTTGCTGCTTAGGTAATATTCATAATAAACACTGACAGAGGAGCAGGTTAGAGTGTAGCGACCATTTATTATGTTCTTCCCATTATTTCACACCACCAAATGTTGCTGAATATCCTGAAATTAAGAGAAAAATGTGGTATATATCCACTCTCATTGCACATCCTTATAATAGCCTGGTAAAACATAATTTTCAGAAGCTACTTTTGATGCAGGTAGAAACAAGTGTAGCCTATTTAAGTCTGGTAGGTGAAAGACTTCAAGTTAAGTGATATTTTTTAGGTGAGAAGGAGAATAAGCATCAGTATTTGCAATGAGGTGATGGAGTCATGCCCTCTGTGTTATGCAGCCACTGCTAAACAGTATCTCTCGGCACAGAAAAGTGATAATGAAGGTGCTATGGAATTTGCTTTGAAAAACAAATATTTAACTTTCTACTGAGCATTGAAGACCTGATAAAACTCTTTAAGAGTCACCTAATCAATTTCCTTTTCTTTTTAATTGAAACTTTTTTTCATTTTTTTCATCTATATGTATGGTTTAAATAAACTGGAAAAGTAGTTTACATTTATTTTCAAATATAATTCATGCAAATAAACTTCACCAGGTCAGAATGTTCAAAATGAGACTTTGAAAGAAGAATTCCCATTAAAAGCACATTATTTAAGAAATAGGAATCCTCTTTGCAGTTAGTCAAGAGGGCAAATATCACCTTGTTTTGAGGTGTGGAGAGGCAAATGGCCAGGAAGGGTGGGGGGTGATGTGCACAGCTTTAGCAGTCTGGTCAATGTTCCCCTGCACACAAGCTTGTGGTGCAAATTCCAGACCAAGTGCCGAGCAAGCAGTTCAGAGAGCAAAATAGCTAGATAGTTGGGTTGCAGCAAAGACAAGGGAATGCTAGCACGAGCTAGTAATTCATTCAGATCCAATATCCAGAATGGGAGATTAAAAAGCATAAAAGGCATTCAGCATGTGACAGGAGAGGGCTGGGATTTTTTAAGTTGTTTATATCTCACCATAACTTCCAAGAATTGAAGACTTTCCTATGCTTGGGCAGAAAATCAAAGAGAGCACCGGTGCTGGAAAATATATACAACACTGTCAGGGAAAGCCACTGTGAAAATTCCAGTGCAATGGAAGGATTTTGTGCAGGGCATTCTAAACTGTTGTTTTTCAGCCATGCTCAATAAATTTAGTAAATATGTCATTTGTGGTTTGTATTCATTCGGATCATTCTGTCTATAGCAAGACTCCAGTTTAATGTTTTCTTTTTTTAAAAAACATCTTAAAGATTTAAATTTTAAATATCTCATATCAAACATTATTCCTCCTTCACTCCTCCCTTGAAAGCAAAGGAAGCCTTATGCAAGTGTTGACATATTTGATCTTGTCAAGTTCTGATATTAATATAAATGCTTACAAAATAAAGCAATGAAGGTTTAAGGAGTGTGAGGAAGAGGACTAAGTATGAAATGGAAAACATCATTGTGTTACCATATATGTTGGTAGAGTGCTTGTGGATTCAACACTGAATTAATTTCCAATCCTCTTATCCTAAAATGGGATACAGTATAACAAGACAAGGTGCATTGAAAGGAGAGAGGGCTGATTAAAGAGACAGATGTCTTCTATATTAAGCACATGCAAATAAATCAGGATTATACAGGACAGAGAAAAAACAAATAAAAGGGAAAGTTTTAGAGATCTAAAGCAGCATTATTTGCCTGGGAAAGGCATATTTATATGCAATAAATATTCACTGCTTCTCTGGATACAGGAAGCAATGAAAATCAAATTAAATTTTCATATCATAAGTTCAAACCAAACAAAATGTTTTGGCTGAGTATTTTTCTGCACACACATGCACAAAAATATTAATCTGTGCAACTTCTTGCTACAGTTTGTTGTCAATGTCAAAAATTTACATAAATTTAAAAACTCATTAAGCAGACTCAGAGAAGAACAATCTATCAAAAGCTAATAAGCATAAGATACAACTTGCTGCTCAGGAAGCCTTGAACATGAGATCATGGGAGGATGATAGATCATGCTAAGAAAATACCTCTTGAATAAATTTGTCACATTTCTATACTGTTCTGTAGAGGGCTCTATTCTTCACGCACCTTCCTTGGTCAGCACTGAAGAAGAGAAACAGGACTACATATATATTTTGTTCTACCAAGCTAAGTTACACTTTTCTGGAGAACAAAAGTCTGAACAGACATCCAACATTTAGCAAAACTAAATACTTTGATTGTCAGAAAAATGTTTGACAGGGTCCCATGACTTAAGGTAAAAAAAAAAGGGCAAAAAATAGCAAAAAGGTAAATTATGTATTTGCAAGACAGAAAATCTTATTTTTCTCCTACACCTTTTCATATCTACTTGCAGTCATTACAGGTAAGTATATACTGCTGGTAAGAATACTTAAACATATAATTACATTAAAGATAGAGCTAGTAAAGTGTGTGTGTGTGGGGCGTTGATTGGGGGTTTTGTTGTTGGTGGTTTTGTTTTGGGTTTTTTGTGATATTTTACCTTTGGATTATTTTGTTACCCTGATTGCCTCTGTCAGTTTACCTTACTTTCACCACCTAGTCATCTAAAAGAACAATTTAGAAGTTAAATATTTTAACAAAACAAAATAAATGTATATTTGTCTTTCTCTGTTCTGCAATGAAATGATCTCTTCGGCTCTTGCTTTGCAACTAATTATGGTCTCATTCAAATTCTTAGTAAGCATAAATATGCTTTATTTGGTGACTGATAATTACCCTGATTTTTATAAACAAGGAACACCAAATGCTAATAGCACATACCAGAGGAATTGAATGAGAAAACAAAATTAAAAAGAACATATCTTCAAAATACGAGGAACAAAACTGACTTTATTGCTGCTAAATGTGGTCTTCTAAGTGTGTAAATTTGCCTCCACATCATAACATCTAGAAAATCTTTGCTGTTATCAGATTTATACTACTATTATCACTTTTAATTCAAGGAATTCTGATGTTGCATAAGAAGAATTTTTTTTCAGCTAATTCAAGCTAAACTAGCTGTATCTGGAAAAAGCAGACAAGCTTTTACACAGAAATTATCATGCTGGCTTTAAAAAGAAGACTTTCTTTTCTACTTCAGAAAACTGGCTGATTTTTTAGTTATAATGACAAATATCCCCTCTTCCTAAAAAAATCTGAATGTGTCCCAGCCTTAAGCAATCATATATGTGACAATGGTACTGAAAGGACCAGCAGATTGAAAGGTGACTAAGAGGTTGGAATCCTGATTTTTTTTAGGGTATGATATACTTCTGTAACTGGTATGAAGAGGCAGTAATGACCTATCACAGTCAGAACTGGATCTGCTTCTCTGAACAGCTGGGAGAGCAAAGGTGAAGGACATGATATTTAGTGTAATTCCATATGTTAGGAAAACCCGGTCATGATGTTGGTTCATCAGACTAGTCCTCCTATGGTAAAGATGAAATTTGAGTCTGAGTTTACTCAGTGTTTGAGATAAGGGAAGACTTTGAGTGTTTCTAAAATCCCTTAAGAAATCAGACACCCAAACTGCAAACAGATGACATAAGCAGCAGTGGTCAATAATTTAGAAGTTTATCTCTCTTTTGTACAATTCAGTGGGTGTTTGAACATTGATTTCCTGAGATCAAGATCGGGCTCCCAGCTTCTAAATTAATTTTAAACTAATGTACAAAAAGAAATGCTTCATTAAATTGCTGCTACTATATTATTTGTCATAATGCCAGTACCACATTTTGCTGTTGCATAGATGTCCATTCAGCAGCTCCTTCACCCTCCAAGATTCTTGAAATCAATAGTGCTATCTTCAGTCCCCCATGAAATAACAAGAAGGCTGTCAGCCTAAACCCCACATAACACTGAAAGATAGAGAATCTCATGTGATTATCATCTACATTTAAGAACAAAACAAGGATTGAGATATACTCTTTTATAACTGAGGTGTTCTAGCTTGTTGGTTATCTATAGCCTTGTGTAAGAAAGGAAAAGGGAATGTTCAGTAAATTTGCCAATCCACTATGCTTGGCATTATTGCACTAGGTCAGGCATTCTGAAGTTTTATGAAATGCCTTCCTTGCAGAAACAATTAGAACTTGACAACCTTTTATTTTTCTTGTCACTTGAAGGCTTTTTTAAATATAACACAACAGCAGCAAATACAATAGGGTGATTTTTATTGAGCAAAGCTTTTTTTAGCATTGCTATGTCAGATTAAGTTATATTTGTAAGAGGATACCACCAAATTACCCATTTATGGTTCCAGTATGGTAAATTGCAACATTATTATTAAGATGGGAAAATATACAAAACCAATGCGATATTTTCTATATTTGTATTGATTCTAAAATGTCTCTACTGCATATGAATGAATAGATAAACAATTGTTAAAATATGTCCAAAACATAGATGAGTTTGTATGTAGCTCCTTATGTACATTCTGTTGCCTATTCTAGATGTATTCTAGATGTACAGAACCTACTTTGCACGTGAAAGCAGAGGCTGTTGCACATTGACAGGTAGCCCATGAGACTGCATTGACCCTTGAAGGTCAATTAAAATGTTAGTGATTTCAGTGGGCTTTTCAGTTAGATTCTAAATATATGTGCCTATGTTGCTGGAGATGTATGTAAAGTGCAATAGTAAACAGAAGTATTTACAGCAAAACCAATCATCCTCAAGCCACAACTCTTCTACTTTCACTTATGAAGCAAAATTTGCTAGTTTTGTTCAGGAAGCACTTACAAAGCTTCACACTTATTGCACTAAAATAAAAATTTTAAAATAATTAAAACTTTTTCTCCCCCTTTTTCTCCTTGCATAATGTTACAAAATAGCTTAGAAGTTCTTCACCATGAGAGTGGTGAAGCCCTGGAATAGGTTATCCAGGGAGGTGGTTGAGGCCCAGTCCCTGGAGGTGTTTAAGACCAGGCTGGACGAGGCTCTGGCCAGCGTGATCTAGTGTAGGGTGTCCCTGCCCATGGCAGGGGGTAGGAACTAGATGATCCTTGTGGTCCCTTCCAACCCTGACTGATTCTATGATTCTATGATTCTGATTCTATGGTTCATGATTGGTTTCAGTTATGTTTAATTTGTATAAATCAATAATTTGAGATCATCATGTGCAGAAGTTCAAGTGAGCAAATGAACAGAGGAAAAAAATGCTTCATCGAATCTCGATATTGTTTTAGGTTGAACACATTTTGTTGTTGACATTTGAATTTGTTACTCATTCAAATTACAACCATGGAGGTACATTTGTTTCAGGTTTAAATTTCTTCTTGTTTTAATTTAACTGTCAAGTCATGAAAAAAGTCAAATTACACAAATGACAGATTTGAATAGAAAAAGTATTTTATAAGCTAGTTAAATTTCATTTGTCTTAGCTTCAAAGAATAGGTTACTTCAAATTTTTAAAGGCACTGGCAAGCATTTTTTATCAGACTTGCTTCATTTGTAAAGGCAAGCTGAAGCAAGAAATTTCTGGATAATATTCACAGTAAACACCCCCATGTTTCACAAACCATCAGAGATACTAGGATCAAAAAGCTAATTTGAAGTACCTATTGAATAAAGATCTTCTAGTTGTCTGTCTCTTCTGATTATCTTTCTAAATGCTCTGACAATAAGCAGACTTAAATGTAAATTTTGTGTCTATTAAGGGTGAATCTCTTTAAAGAGTTAAGAAATAGGCTGAGATAAAGAAGACTTAAGGGAAATCACTTTCTGTTAAAATGTATGGTTCTGTCAGAAGTACATTTCTTATATTGGGTACAGTTTGCAAACTTTCTCTTGTGTTTTGGAGAGGGGTGGAGAAAATCACCACCCTTAAAAATTCTCATTTTAATATTTTCATAATAATGATGTTGTGCTTTTGGTTTTATCACTCATATTTTACTTTTTATTTCTGTTATATTTTAGCCCACTCTGTAAAACTACAGCACTTCAACAGCTTAATCAGACAAAGTAACTTGTGTCATTCCTGCTAAAATTCACCTTCCTGGATAATTTGTTACATCAAAAATTCTTCATAGAACAGAACTTCTACATCCTCAACTGTAAGAACTATCTCTAGTCTATACTAATTTCCTAAAAGCTCTTTACAGTTGTATGCACATTTCATGTACAAGAGCGATAATTCTACAAGAGGTCACTTGCAAAGTGTGCATTGTTTGGTGCACCTGAAATAGAGGTGAGTGGATCATTTGAGGTCATAGATATACATCTGGGGTAATTCGTGACAGACTTGGCTGTCAAAAATAAAAAAGCTATACTTTCACAGTGATGGCCTGGGCCTGTGGGTTATTTTTAAAGCAAAATATGAAGCCTGCCTGCTGCAGTGTAAAGAAAAGAACACAGGTTCCCCCTCCGGGAGGATGCTCTGAGCTGAATATCAGGTACGTCAAGTGCTCGTGTGCCACTGGGATCCACACCTAAGGAGGGTGTGCCACTGGGATCCACACCTAAGGAGGGGTGGATAACTTTTCTGATGTGCTTGAGATCACAGAATATTGGCTAATTCTCATCTAGTGATTGCTGAGCTGGCAGACACTGAGTGGCTTCAGGCATCCTCAGCTACCTTTTCTTATACTACTGTGAGAGGTGTGGCTCTCTGAATGCACTCTACAGGAAGCCTGTGCACTCAGTGCAGAGACTTCTGTGCCCAATTTTCTTTAGTCACCTAGATTCTTAATAAGCTCTGGCCTAGTCTGAAAAAAAAAGCAACTGAATCTGAAGATATTGAGGACAGACATACGTATGTATGTATATAAAAATAAGTTATTTTACACAGATAATCTATTGTACAGATATCAAAGTGCACAATTTTGTGGTGAAAATATTTGATGAATTGTATTCACTTGGCAAATCTGAATAAGAAAATTTTTCTTGCTTGGTTTTCAAAGTTGTGTGTATTTGTAGTTTCACTTAGCTTCATTTTTTGTGTTGTCTATACTGTTGTCTGTGTTACATATTCTTCATTGTAACTACATTCATATTGTTTGTATAGTCACTTCGGGGTTTTTGTTTCCTTTCATTTTCTACCAAAGTGTTACATTCTTCCTTTAACAAAAAAGAAAGCCCACATATATTTCATGGGTGCAGACAGATCACTGTTTTGACTGTTGTTTTGTAATTCTGACACCACGCAGAAGTTTTTTGAAAGTTTTGATGCAACTGGCTGCCAGCATCAGAAAGAGTACTTTGGGACTAGTGCTTGAAATATATTTTCTTTCTCCAGGATGGTTGAATAATGAAAACAATGAAAACATGTTTCATTATTTCCAGCCTCTCAAATGGTATACAGTGTAATTAACTATGATATGTATTTCCCAGCTAATTAGAGAAAACCATAGCACCAAGATAATTGGACACAATAGTAGGTCTGAAGAACAGTAAAACAAGTTTATGACTTCCTGTGATTGTCATAAAAGTAGCATGAATAGAGTATGTAAAACAAAATTAGGACAATTGTGAAGATGATATTCACAGCAAGATAAGTTCCTAGCTGTCAGTTCATTTCAGAAGCAAGTCTTTGCCTGATTTCATTCAAACCTCATTTCTTTTAAGTGTAACTGCTCAGCATCATGCTGGCCCTTACCTCTCACGACTCCCTACATTGCCTTCTGCTCATACATGAAAATCTTCCTCTGTAAATGCTTGGATCTCCATGAATCCACTGTCACAAACTCAAGATTTTATGATACAGCTAAAAGATTAACTTCTGGAGGAGTTACAATTTTTAGGAATTTCAGCTTTTAGGGAGTGGAAAAGCATCTACAGAATAAATCCAAGCATGGGTTCCGTCATGTGCTAAAGGATAAAAAAAAAAACCAAAAACAAAGAAAAAAACCCACCACCACAAACGAAACAACAACAAAAACCCAAAACACCACAATAGCCTTCAACCCCCACATTAGCCTTCCTTGGATTCTGGAAGGAAGGAAGGCATTCAGAAGGAAGGAAGGAAGGCATTTGAAAGGAAGGAAGAAAGGAAGGAATGAATTTGGAAGGAATTTAGAAGGAAGGAAGGAAAGAAGGAAGGAATTAGGAAGGAAGTCAGAAGAAAGGACAGATGGATGGAAGGATGGATGTTTTTCCCCACCAAACACAAGTATTTAAAGCTTGTTACTTTTTCTTAATTTCTCTTTCCTAAATTTATTTATTTCATTTTCTAAATGATTGTGATCTTCATTTTAAACAGAAAGATATTTTTGTCTAAATCCATCTAATGAAGCATTAAATTTGTATTTCTGTCAAAATACAGCCCAAATCTTCCTCTCCGGTTCAGTAAAGCATTTAGGAAGTTGATTTCTGACACACAGTAATCAAGAAAAAATCAGCTGTGTTTAATGCCAAAGCAAAGTTGATTTTAACTGTAGAAGTGGGGAAGTGGCAGAAATTTTTTTGTTATTCACAGAATGGCTACAAGATAGGCAAGTGTCTTGCTTCTTTGTGTATGTCAAAATCCTAAAAGTAGTGTTTGCCATTTTCTGCTTCAGTACCACCCAAAAGATGAATTATGACCATCATAGGAAGTGGCAGATGCTTCTACCACCAACCCTCTCCTCAACAGAGGAGTTTTGGAAAAGCAGTATCTCTCTTAAGAGCTCCATGGCTAGGGATTTAGTGTCATGTCATTGCCTTTCATGAGGAGGAGAATCTGACACTACATTAAGATCCCTCCTTTCAATGGTATAATCCTTGCATTTGTTTCTTTGATTACAGACATAAGTTAAGGTCAGTACTTTCCCATCTGATGTGGGGCATAACTGGAGCGTTAAAGATGGAAAGTGCATCAGAATCAAAATACAGATGAAAATTCATTAAAATCTGAACACCTGTGACAATATTAGTGATCTTTACAATGCAACTGTGGAGAATTGCGCCATGTCCTATGCTTTCTTCCAGGCAGTGCTATGCAATTACATCTTACGCAATGATTGTACTTGGAAAAATTAGCAGTGGACTGATCTGTCACAGGATCTCTTTATGCCTCACAAGTGCAGCTCTACAGGCCCTAACTACAGTTAAACTGTAAACTGAAACTGCTCATATGTACTCAAACATGAAATGAGACTGTAAGCTCCTGAACCCTTGGCAACAATACCATTTCCATTGATGTTATCACCAGTTAAACTGTACCTATTGGGAATTAATAGTCAAAAAATAGAAGTATAGAAAAAAGCCACTGTGAGTGCAATTGTTCACTGTAAATGGAGAGATTAGAAGCATTACAAAGGAGATATTTTCCCCACACATCCCATTGAAGCTGCACTTGTATAGATTAAATATGAAATGTTTTGACATTTTCAGACTTTACTTAAAATGGCTCACAGCTAACAAAAGAAAACTCTTAATTCTGCTAACTTTGATACACAGCTGTTCAAATAAATTAGGCATCAGGGAGATGACCTGCAGTACTATTTGCACTACAGCATTTCTTTCTTAAAGGTCTATGTTTTCCTTTTAATTTCTCTTAGAAAAGCTGTAGACCTTGTTTCCTTAGCACAAAGATGGACAGAACAAAACCTTAAGTTTAAGTTTAAGAGGAAGCAAACATGGAACTGAGGTTTTGTGAGGGGGTTGCTTGGCTTTGGTGGTTTGTTTGTTGTGTTTCCTCCTCCTCCACTCTTCCCCCCCCGCCATTCCTTCCCACTCACTGCAGTAGGAGGCAAGAATAACATCTTCTAGTAACAGAGCCCTGAGGTAGCAACAGGCTTTGGTAGTCCTGATGTGCCTCACCTGGGGCTTTCATCCTTTCAGTGGTCCCAGGAACCCCTTTTAAGCTCAAGTTTGGGAATTTAGTCTTTTCTTGAAGTGACTTGTTTCCAACTGTCAGTCTTGCATGGACCCTTTGTGTGGGTACGGTGCACTGTCTCCAGCCCTCTCTCTGCCCCCAGTGTGTTTTGTCATTAACTGGGCTTTCTGCTTGATATTCTTGTGGCTCTGTTGGACCCTGTTGCTGGCACTAGGTCTGCCTGTTAGATTGGCATATGTCCTTCTTGGCTCACTGATGTTGAGGGCGCAGCTGCCTCTTGCTCTTCTGTGATGTGCAGTATGCATATGTCATTCAATCCCCATGCAGTGCTCTGGGAGATAGTGACAATCTTTGTATATTTACTGTTATGTTTTGGGATAAATGTTCCTCTGGACTCTTGTTTAGTGCATCACTTTTGTCTTGATCATGAAGGGAAGGATTTTTTTTCTTAAGTATTCAATGACTGCAACATTACTTAAAATGAGTGGCTTAATTTTCTAAGATAACAAGCAAGGGCAATTTCTATTTGTGTTGGAGGCTTTTGGCACTTATACAACTCAACCTCCTACATGTTAAAGTCCTGGCTCAAGCCCTGAATAAGTTTTAATAACTCCACTTTCCCAATTGTTCGGCAGAATATTTTGTGCCTTTTGGAGGTAACTAAAGCAGACAGTAATTGGCTTGTCTTCGTATTCTGTTCCTGTAGTGGGAATAAGAAGCAGATGATTAAGAAGCATGCATGTTGCATATATACTAGCCAGAGGAGGAACATTTTACCCTATTTATGCTTTCACAGCAGTGAAAATGTGGCAGAGTGAGTATGGACATCTCAAAACAGACTAACTTTGCCTGTGCAAGTTCCAATGAGTCTGAATCGCTACTAATATTAAAAGAGAATTTAAGCAATCACTAGTGCATTGAATTCTAAGGTATATATTTTGCAAAACCTGTTGTGCATGTGGAAGAAAGAATGGCTCAGGTTTTCATAGTTCATAGCAAGGCATTTGCTCAAACTGGAACCGGACTTGAGGAATTAGTGTTTTCCTGTGATGCTTACAAGGAACCTCATCCTCAGACTATGTTTTGAGTGAGACAAGAAAGGCAGGGAAGAACTCAAATCAGAATTTCAATTTGTACAAAGCCTCAGTTACTTTTCCTTTCTTAAGTGCAGTAAGAGATTCATGTGTGAAGGATACTTAGTACAAACACATACATGTGGCATATATGCAATGTTTTTCATTGCAGGATAAATAAATGCAAAATACTCGTATGGATTACATCTTTTCTTGTAAAATATACTTGTATCCCGTGTCAGGAATGGTTGAAGTGACAATGCAGTCACACGGGGGAGATACTAATATATAAAATACCTATTAAAAAATAAGAGCTTACTACCATCCTCATGGCTAAGCTTAGATACCTATTTTCCCTGTTGCTTATGGGTAAGAAAAAGGTGGCTTCAGGCTATCTTGTTGACAGCCTCTTTGATGTCTCCATTAGTTTTTATGGATCTATAATATAAACAGGGGCAGGTCATAGATCCTTGATTTTTAGCAAGCTATTGTTGGTGCACACATGTAGCTGAAGACACAACTACTTAATGTCAGCTTTAATTCTTACTCACCCTTCACCTCTCCATTTGGATTGTGCATCGCTCACTTTTACTCATCTGTGCTTGGGTTTTATTCTTGTCTCTTTTTAATATGTTCTTTTGTTTAAGAAACAAAGATTAACCTGATATTGCCATCTATAATGTAATGCTATTGCTCAAAGTGGGATACATTTATTAAAACTTATTGGGTAAATACATAACCAGAAGACAAAGCTGAGTGAACAGTTACATGCAAGAACTGAGCAATTTCCAGAAATTTTAACACTTTTAGTATGCTCTTGTCTGAGTTTCATGAAGGATTTAGGAGTACAAAAATTGATTTGTTAAGTTTAAAGTGTGCATATAATGGAATTGGCTGGAGATACCTGTGACATACTGTTGCTACTGAAGTCATGTTCATTAACAGAGGCTTTTCAAGTTTACTGTGTGTTGATAAATGACAGGATTAGAAAGATCACCAGATACTGTGACATACAAACAGACAGACACTTTTCTGACCCTTTCAAAGATACAAATTAAGTCAAAATGCTGAAACTGAAGATTCTTGCAGAGTGATGGAAGTCATTGTTGCTGTGCCTCTTCTTTGCATAGCAATCGGATCAAGTTTTATAACCTTAGACATACAGGTGCAATGTATTGAGAAGGTAAACATCCGGACGGATGTAGGAGAAGACAGATTAGGCGTTTTATCTAGTCAATAACTGAAAACATTCTGGGAATGTTCTGCTCTGCATTATACCTCACACATTGTTTGTTCAGACTTCCAGTTTTCTAAGCACAGTTATGAAGATCACACACACGAACAAACAAACAAACAAACAAACAAAGACAAAAGCACACCACATCACCCTCCCCAAAAAAAAAAAAAAAGAAAAACAAAACAACCCAACCCAACCAGCCTGGATGCAGGTGGCACTTCAAGCTTCCATGGCTTCTTTGTTTACTCTCATCCATTACATTTTACAACCAGAAAGTAGTATGCCATTTCTCCAGCAACAAAAGATGCCTTTAACAGAACCAAAAACCCAAAACAACCAACCCCCCCCCCAACAATCAAACTAAAAAAAAACCCCAGAAAACCAAAAATCAAACAAAAAATACCTAAACAACAGCAAGGAGAAAAAAAGCCAACAAAAAGAAACCCAACCAAATAAAAAAACAACCAACAAATCAACCCCCCCCAAACAAACAAACAAACAAAAGAGCACTCAAAACTGTGTAGAATTTCTGTGCCACTCTCTATGTATTTATATCTCACAAGATTTCACTTTCACATAAAATTTAAAACTTGCTGTCCACCCACTCTGCTGGGGAGTGATGTGTGTCAAGTAAAGTATCTTCAACCCCAGAAGAAAATATTGTCTTTGTAAGCCTCTCTGCAAGACATCCTCCTGATAAGACAGTCCCCTTTCACCCCCTCACTTTGTCTGCAGCAGTTTTCCCACCCAGTGTGCTCCTTCACATGTTTTATTTTCTCAAGACTTTTGCATTTCCATCCTTAACCTATGCACACTTTTTCCAGATGTGTGGCAAACATTGCCTTTTCAGAGCACAATTCTGAAACCAAAAGCATTCCAGGGGCTGATTTATCTCAGAACATTGAAGTCTTTGTTTGAGCAGATACCAGATGAGTTCAGAAGATTGAGGGAGGCCTCTCCTTCCAGCCTTCCTGGTAACATGAGTCAGAACTCTGTGTACTCAGCATGAAGAGGAAACCTGCTTCCTCTGACACCCGATGGGGCAGAAAAATATCTGCAGCTGAGTTGATATTAGTGCTTATGAAGTTTTAGTTTTTGATTTTGAGATTTTGTAACTTTATGATTTGGTAGAGACAATCTGTAATGATTATAAGATGTGCAACGCTTTGATTTTCTCTTAACAAAATGCTTGAATGTGATTTCAGTGACAGATTGCAGATTTGAAGTCAGATTTGGATCCTATGACTTGGCCTCTTGACCCCTGTAAGAAAGTGAAGTAGTACCTATTGAGGCTTCATGGGATCATGACCCAGGTTCAAGGAAGTACAAGGCTTTTTATTAAGCTGTTATTTTACCTACAAGTGGAGGAGAGTTATAACATTTCAGGCACTGAGCTAGATCTAGGTAGTAGCTTTAAGTGTCTCTCTGAGAACTGAGTGCCAGAAGTTCAGAGACACCTCAAGATAAAGCTTGTGTGTTGGGAAATTCTTCTGCAAGTCCTACCATTCTAGAGAAAATGTAGCCTTCAAATCCACTTAAATCTTAAATTATTTACTATTTTGATATATGTGCAGGTACTTTTTAGAGGCGTTTCACTTCGCTTTTACTTTGAGACTGATGACTTTCCTTGGAGGATAATCCAGGCCCTTGTTTCATTCAAACAACTCATATCTTAGAGCTTTATGGAAAGAGCCTGAAATGGCTAAATAATGTTAAGAATTATTTTTGAGTACTTCAGTTCACAACTAACACAAATACTTATTGAATGTCTATGTGTGATCCATCCTAGTTGAGGCATAGTTTGAAAGCAGTGTACGGCACATTTACTTTCAGGCACTCTTCTCTAAATGTGGGTGAGAAGTGTCACTTTCCAAGAAATTTTTTAGTATTAACAGGACAAACATATTAAGTAGCACAATTATGTGCATAGTTTTAGTCCCAAATATTATTTTGTGAAAAAATGTAATTGACTTTCCCTGCCCATTCATTCCTTGATCACAGCTCTGAGACTGAAATTAAAATGGAGTCTTGTGTAGACGGATGGAAAGGGTAAAATATAGGCAAAATGCAGTATTTTCCCACTCAACATTTTCCTGTAAGTTGTCAGTCGTTCATGAAACAATTATCTTTAGTCTTAACCAGCTTGGGCCAGGAAACAAGCATTAACTGTGTTAGTGTCTTTCTGTGTCATGCACAAATATGTATAGTACTTGTTCATTTTACTTTTTACTATGTGGGGTTTTTTTCATATGTGCATATGTAACTTGATGGGGTGCTTGGCTGCATGGTTTAGTTGTTGGGTGGGTTGGATTGGTTGATGGGTTGGACGCGATGATCTTGAAGGTCTCTTCCAACCTGGTGTATTGTATTGTATTGTATTGTAATAGGATGAAACCTTTTATTTGATTATGAACTTGCATTTATTTGGTTTCATCTTCTTTGAAACTGGTTTGAACCTGAGACTTACCTTTTCTCTTCAGAAGTTTTTCAACAATTGTTAGCACTGCTCAACATTAAATGCAGAAGATACTTCAATAGTTTCACAGAAGTGTGAGTGACATTTGATTAGATAGATTAGGTTAAGCTACTCAAGTTTGTCTTGACAACTACAGTCATTATTCCATTCCCTCTGCAGGTGAGGTGTGGATTTATATACTGCATACCATGAGATCAATATTCATTAAAGGCAGTCAGTTAAAGAAAAAAATAAGAAAGATTTTGTGTGATTGGCTCACTACGGACTACAAATGAAATGATGGCAGGTTATGGTTACAGTGGTTCAAATTATTTATTTGTTGATTTTTAAGCATGAGCAGAAGGATAATCTAATGTCCTTGTGAGATCACTTGCAGGATTTAAACTTCTTTTTCCAAGAGACTGACTCTCCTGACATGTATTTAAGTAATGTTCAGTAGTGCTTGTTCTTTAAAACGCTCCTCACCACTGAAGTGCTTTCAGAAAGAGGCTTCATTTAAGGATGCTTTTATTCCTAGCCATGTTTTTCATGTGGTGCCCGTGTAATTAAAACTTTTTTTTGTATCACTTAATTGGGCCATTTAGTGCCTTTTAAATTACTAAAGTGTTATTTCTTGGGTTAATATTCTTAAAACTGTGTTTATTGAATGTGGTTTGCATCTTACCAGTGTTTTCAAAGCCACCGAGAAATCCATTGTGAATTCCTGTTATCCCTCAAGGCCAACAGGAAACCAAGCGTTCATCCTTATTGTAGCTTCTTTTAGAGAAATGTGGTTAGTCAGAGATAAGAAGGGTCAGTTTTTGCAGAAATTACTAGGAGTGTGCTAGAAAGGCATACAGATTAACCTGTACAGATTAACCTGATGCAAACACCAGGTCTAAATTTCCCCTAGATTTCCTCTTCAGATGTGAAGTGGATGAAATAAATGCAGACATGCCAAAACTGTTTCTCAGAGTTTACAGATTTTACAGTTTGCAGCAATTAAGGATCTTCCTTTCTGGTCTCATTCCACTGAGCTGAAAAGGAGGAGGAGGGATGCGATCATGATTAGGGTGAACAGGCAGAAACATCTGAGTGCTAACAGTCTTTGCTGAACTGTTACTGTCCTTACACATCACCTTTCTGTATGATAACTGTAAAGCTGACTGACCTTTCATCATCAAAAATATAAACCCAACAAAAGCTATTGTGGACTCTTAGGAACCTGGACTATCAAACTATTACTACAGTTTGTCATTGATGTATGTTGTCTTTATATACTGTAATTTCATTCATCATAAGCAAGGTTGAAGTTGTTTGGTAATAGAATGAGATATCTCCAGTTTTTAGCAGGTGGTAACCTGTCTTCTGGGAGAGAAAACAGAATCACCTTCTGACTGGTTTTCAACCTGCCTGGCTGGTTTATTGTGGAACATCCTTTACTTTAGAGACACCAGATCTTGCATCCTCAACCAGTATGGTACATAAATGTCTGGAAGTTGCTGTCACCATGCTGATTCAGCCAGGTGGGAATGAGGGAGTGCCTGTGTGGCTGTACAAAGCTGGAATCCTGTTTCCATGGCTGTTGAGATTAGATCAGCCTGAAGGACAGGATAGAAAAGCAGAGTCTGCATGTGCAGCAGGCACCCTGTCAAAGCTAACAGGGACATTTTTGTTTTCTGAAGCTGCAAACCTAGAAGTGCTAGGGAATATTGCAGTGCTATAAAAAAAAATCCATGCTCTACTACACCTGCCATTAAGTACACTGTCCTCTAAAGCTTGAAATATTTTATCTAACTAATATGCCAATTTAATTTTAAATTGACTGCTTGGATAAGAAATTAAAGATTATGTGTTTTGTGCTGCTGTACTAATGAATATATTTTCACAGTAAGGGTGATTGATTTTAAACCGTGTGTGCTCCATTAACCTGTTACAGCACATAGCATTAATCCAAAACTTCTTCAGTACTTGATTTTACAACTGAAAAATAAGTGTTTGTCTTGCAGGAGAATATTGCTGTTGAGTTAATAAATATTTCTGTTGCTGAGCCAAAACCCCATCTGGAAGGTATCTGAAAACTAATGTGTGTCATTTTTATTTTTTAAAAATTTTTTTTGGCATTTTTTTGGCAAGAAAAGAAGTGATAACAGAACTAAGAGCACCATAGCCAGATTGCTCCTTAGGGAGAGGAGGAGTGGTTTGGTTTCTGTGTTGTTGCTGCTCTTGTGAATGTGCTGACATCCCTGAAATCTCGCAAGGTTGTTTTGAGTTTGAGGGCTACAATTAAGATTAAAATCTAGCTCATCACAACATAGTCTTAAAGACAATCTCTGGGCCAGAACAAGCCCAAAGGATGTTTCATCCAAATTTCACTTTAATGCCAGGGGACACAGAAAATGGCTGGCAATGCAATAAATAATTCTGTAACAAGTAACATTGTTTATCACTTCTGAAAGTGGCTCAGCATGGAGGTATACTGGACGTCACTGTCGCCATGATACTTACACTGCCCAGTGAGTGGATACTTTGGTTGTCCAATAGGATATCCTTCCCCCATGGTGACCAAGAATGGGTCCTGATAAAGAAATTGGGACCCAGGTTAGTATTGCCTTTGTTCATTCCTGTTAAGATAAGATATGTTCATTCCTTCCTGATAAGACATGTGTCTCATTGTTACTGAATATTTATTTCTTTTGTTAATAGGCCAAGCAATTCTTACTTGTCAGTGTTGGGAGTAGTGATGGATTTGATTTTTGGACTTGTTAAAAAACCATCGATTTCCATTTTTCTGCCTGAAAACACTATTGTTTTTACTGAGTAGAGCTTTCTCTGAAAATGTCTGAACCTTTTTTTAAACAGGAAGACGTTTAGGTGGAAATAATCATTTGACAAATACAGGATCTGAAAACCTTTGGGCATTCACATGATCTACAGGTAAAGTAGATAACACAGATCACAGACTGAGCCAAATACATGCATACTATCGCTAAAAAATAAGCATCAATGTGGACATGAACAAAGATGTAGTTTGGAAGACACAGGAGTAAACAAAGTGTTAGGTCTTCAGATGAGTACTTTTGAGTTTGTTACTTGAATTAGTTGCTAGTCCAATTGGTTGCTAGTCCAATTGAAGAGAGTAAAGAAAACTGTTTAGGAGTTCATCCACAAAACTGAAATGAAGCAGCAGTGTTTTGCATCATGGAAGATCAAGAGAAATATGCCAAACAGATTTAAAGACACAACAGGTTCTGAGAAGAAGGATGTAATCTGTTATTTGTTTACATGGTGGGCGGAGCAAGAAATAATGGGTTTAAAATGCACAAAGAAATTCCTCCTGAGGCTTCTTTTAGCCCCTTACTTCTGTGATGATATAGTACTATAAATATTCCAAGCTACATTAAATACAGATGCCAATAGAGTCTTCTTTCAGAAGTGAGAAATCAAGGAAGCTGATAAAAAACAAAAACAAAAACCAATTGCCACACCAAACATTCAAACAAACAACACCAAACAACCTATTCTAAACATAGCACACCACCACTAAAACTGCAACATGAAAGTCTCCTGGGGAACTGAAACTATATGGTCTGGTAGGTTTGAAAGGTGGTATTTTGAGTAGAGAAGTGAATATATTTGTGGGAGAAAACAGGATACTCAGATTCAGAGAAGCAAAAAAGCAGGACTCTCTAGACATGAACCTCCAGGAAGAGAGTGGAGGATTCTGAGTTGAGATCCAGGTCAGAGACTTGGAGAAGCACTAAAACTAGAGGGTTTTGCATTGATACATTCTCATAGGAAAATTTTCCTCCTTCACTTAAGAGAAATCAACAGTAAAAGTCTTGCTGTTTTGATATGATCCTTCTCACTTTATAAAATGCATTTTTTAAAAAGCAGGATATACTTTACTTACACTCCTTATTGACTTGAGTAATTATAAATTAATTACTAAATTATTCCAAAATTGTTTTAGTCCTGGCTTGGAAATGGAAGATTCTTTCTAATGAAAGGAACTCCTGGATGTATGTTCTATTTGTTGTGATTTTTACAGACATACCATAATTAATTAGATATGGCACAGAACTACTGAATGCAATCAATATTTTTTCATATCAAGTGAAGGTATGGCAAAAATACCTGGATCAAAGACTTTTTTAGAAACTCTTATTGTGTGTAGATATCACAGGCTTGCAGCAGCTGATACGAATTTTTAATCACTTGAAGAAAAAGATGCTACTGTCAAATGAAGCCAAAATTGCTAAACTCCATATTGTAACTAAAAATCTGAAACCATACTTCACTACTTCTTCCATATTGCAGTAAGCATTTTAAAATTCCCCCAAATCAAATCCTTACTCTTTTCTGAAGAGTGTCTGTGATCAGACTGATCCTAAATTAGTTAAAAAGATCTTCTAACTTCTATTTCAGGATTACATGTTAATCATAGCATAGAAAATTCAGTTTACTGTATCTATTTTGTTCTATATCAGGTTATAGCAGGTTGCCTCTGTGTTTGAGAATAACATTCACATATGTGCTCATAAACATGAGCAATCAAACCTCATGCTTCAGGGCATTGCTTGATCACTTTTTATCATCAAAAAAGCCGTTGTAACATAGGTTCCTGAAAGAATTGCACAACTGGCTTCTGATTTCATCTCTCTGGTGAGTGCTTCATTCAGTACAAAAATAGTTTGGAAAGCATGATTAATTTTATTCAATATAAAAAGCTATGACCCTCCTCAGCAGATAAATGTCTGGTCACAGGCAGACAGGGTTGTCAACACTGTTTAGCAAGTTCTTAAAGACATAAGGGAATATATGCACTTAAAATTAGGGAGTAGTCTGATGTGATTTCCAGTTGAAGCTAGTATTAATACCAATTTTGCAGGGCAAATAAACACACTAATGAAACCCCTAGTATATCCAACCAAACCCCATAACCAATACTGACAACAAAGCCAGTTAGTGTTTACTACTTGAAACTCCTAATTAAGAGCAGAATGATGACCTGCAAGATGTACACTGTGTGAAAAATTCACAAATGGCTGTTATTGCTCTGTAGAACATACCATTTGTCAGTAGGAGCATGACACCTATGTTTAGAATTATAACATCCTTTTTATTACAACTAGAAAATTATTTCAGTTATGACACTAACTTACCTTTTTATGTAGTATTAATTTATTTTTGTGTAAAATTAGCCTTAAACTAACAAGTCTGCAAAAGATCTTACGGTACTGAATTATTATTATTATTAAGGCTCTTTATAACCATTTACTTTGCATTACATATTTTTCTAGCACCCATTAGTAGAGATCATGAGCTGCCTCTTTGCCAGAGTTGTCAGAATGAGTTCTGTATTTTATTTTTTCTTTTTGGAGATATAAGAATTGTCTTAGTGGAGCAATCAATCCTAGAGCTATGTCTCCTGCTATGGATAATGGTGAAAATAGGAACTTTAATGTGCTCCCTCCCACTCCTATTCTCTCACTCCTATTTCCACCTATTCCAGTACTTCATCACAGCAAGATATTTCCTGACCGCTTTTCAGGCTTGGGAACAGATACATTGAGAAAGCCTGTAGTTTTGTACCTATACTTATCTGTAAAAGTTGAATTTATTTTTTTTTTAGGCAGTAAATATGTAACCCTTTCAAGAATGCATTCTACTAATGCTTTGGGACAGTAAATGCCACAATTTAATTATATGTTATACTAACACTGATGTCTGTGGCTGAGGTTTATTTGTACTTTTAATGTTTTAAATTTGCTCACAAATGGCTTTGTGAAGCAGATATGTTTTGTAATGTAGCACCAAGTTAAAAGATTAAGTAAAAGAGACCATAAACAATAAAAAACAGATGCAACATTAGCTTTGAATTCTTGTCTCAGTGAGGTTTCAGAATTCTGCTTCTCAAAGATACTAAGACTGAAGAGATTTCTGTTAAAGCCTGGAAAATGACTGAAAGACACTGTTATAAGACTGAGTACTGAAGAAAGGTTTTGAAGTTTAGAGGAAGCAGATCTATCTTCACAAATACTAGATGGAGAAATGGATATCTCAAAATCATGTGGAGAATCTTATAATCTATATTTTCTCCAGATGCCACTACTTGTATCTCATTTAAAAATAGTGTTGCACGGGTTCTTATCCAGAACAGCGCTGCTGGCCTTATATAAATACAATAGAATAGAATAAACCAGGTTGGAAGAGACCTTCAAGATCACCGCGTCCAACCTATCAACCAATCCAACCCACCTAAACAACTAAACCATGGCACTAAGCACCCCATCAAGTCTCCTCCTAAACACCTCCAATGGTGGTGACTCCACCACCTCCCTGGGCAGACCATTCCAATGGGCAATCACTCTCTCTGTATAGAACTTCTTCCTAATATCCAGCCTAAACCTCCCCTGGTGCAGCCTGAGACTGTGTCCTCTTGTTCTGGTGCTGGTTGCCTGGGAGAAGAGATCAACATCCACCTGTCTACAACCTCCCTTCCGCTAGTTGTAGAGAGCAATAAGGTCACCCCTGAGTCTCCTCCTCTCCAGGTTAAGCAACCCCAGCTCCCTCAGCCTCTCTTCACAGGGCTTGTGTTCCAAACCCCTCACCAACTTTGTTGCACTTCTCTGGACACGTTCCAGCAAGTCAACATCCTTCCTAAACTGAGGGGCCCAGAACTGGGCTCTCTGATACAATGGATATGTTGAACTTGTTTAACAAGGGAACTCTTACAGTTGTTTAACTCCTACCAATTGGTAGGACTTTATCATCAAATGTCATTCCTGATGTCCTTCAACAAGCTTTACTGTAGAGAAAAACTATATCTTGCTAGTGACCAAGTGAACTATTACCTCATGCCCAAATGTGAGGTTCTATTTAATTGTATAAATTTAGACTTCACATTTTTATACCTCCTGGAAGAGTAACTTTACCCAGCTCTGCTTTTAGTGCTTAGGAAATTCTCCCTTGATCTTTTTGGACATGGCAAATGAGCCACTCTTACTTAGTAAAAATCAATGTGGGCTCCCTCTTTCTGCTCTCAATGAGCACCATGTTATTTCCCAGACACATGCAGGTGAGTAACAGCCACTTGTTACTCATGATGCAGCAAGGGTGCAAATCATACAACCAGTGTTTGTTTCATGTGTGCCTGACTCATGTTTTGCCAGCAACCAAAATTTTTTCTCTATATCAGAGACAGGGTAATTTGAGTCCGTTGAAGTCAGTATTACAGTATTACAGTATTACCAAGTTTGGAAGAGACCTCGAAGATCATCGAGTCCAACCTGTAACCACAAACCTCACAACTAGACCATGGCACCAAGTGCCACATCCAGTCCCCTCTTGAACGCCTCCAGGGACGGCGACTCAACCACCTCCCTGGGCAGCGCATTCCAATGACGAATCACTCTCTCAGTGAAGTCTGACCATGTCTTCATAATTGACTGCAAAACGAGGTTATTCACTGACTGTCATTTCTAGCCTTATTATAAGTATTAGCAAGGGGCTATAAAATCATGGAATGGCTGTGCATCTTTTGATGCATCCCAGAATAGGACTGGCTTTCTAGGCTGCAAACACATATTCTTGGTTCATGTTTAGCTACCACCCTCGGGCCCTTCTCTGAAGGGCTACTCATCTCCCAGACTGTATTTGTGCTGTGTGCAGGAACTTGCACTTGACCTGGCTGAACTTCATGGTGTTTGCACAGGCCCACCCCTCCAGCCTGTCAATGTCCCTTTGGACAGCAATCCCTTCCCTCCAGCTTGTCAACTGCACTATACATCTTGCTGTTGTCAGCAGATTTGTAAGGTTGCATTCAATCCCACTGACTCACAGAAAAGATGTAAACAACACCAGTCCCAATATCAGTCTCTAAGAAATTCCACTTGTGACTCAACTCCCCTTGGATATGGAGCCACTGACTGCAACTCTTTGAGTGTGAAAATCCAGTCAGTTCCATACATACCAAATAGCCCATCCTTTAATTCCATGTCTCTGCAATTTAGAGACAAGGGTTGTGCAGGACGAATACTTTGCACGAGTACAGGTAGATGGTGTTTGTTGATCCTGCCTTATCCACCATTGCTGTAATCTTGTGGAAGGCCACTGAATTTGTCAGTCACAATTTGCCCTTATTGAAGATGTGTTAGATCTCACCAGTTGGACTGTTTCCTATGTGTCTTAGCATAGCTTCCAGGGTTCAAAAAATTTAAAAGCGTAGCTATATGTTAGTCATCAAAATATGATCAACATTGATTATAGCAACTTCTATTTAATTAAAACTTGCCTTAAAAAAAATTAGATCACTGCAAAAAACCAAAACCAAAGAAGAACAAACAAACAAAACCCCTATACATTATTTCTCTTTCAGGGTGCATCTTCAGCTTTCAATGAGTCTGTTTTGCTGTATTTAGTATTGTTATAATTCTGTAATTAGTCATTTAAGTTTGGGTTGTTTTTTTTTTCTTGAGAACCCTAAATACTGTAATAAGATACAATTTTTGATAAGCAAAATCACTTAATTAAATTTGTTTTAGCCTCTTCTGTGTGTTATTCTCAAAGTCCCATCCCAGTCTTATCACTGGTTTCTTACTGGGGGAGAATCTTCAGTCTCAATTGCCACCACTCTACTTACATCTTCTAGAATTTCATTATACCTTCTTCATGTGTTTTTCATGATGATTTGTGAAGCATATCCACATCCTTTACTTGTCTAGACAGCTGGGTGGAAAGAGAAGATTCTTGCCATAAGGAAATCAGTCATATACTGATTTCTTGATCAGTCATATACTGTCATATACTGATTACTGTATACTGTCATATACTGATTACTTGAGTAGATTTGGGCTGAGAATCTGACTGTGCTTATGAATGTTGCCGTAATATAAACAATGCTTAGTAAGTCTTACCTGGCTCCCAAATCTGTAATCTTGCAAAAAAGGAATATGTTTTTGTCTGATAATTTTCTAGTTGATCAGCACTTTCTGCATTTCTTACAGAACTTTTTAATGAGTGAAAATAACCAAACCAAAACAAAGCAAACCAACCAACCAAAAAAAAATCTCATGGTTTATTTGTCTAAAAATCCATTTTGTCTTTCTTTCCAGTCCCAATCAGGTATTATGTACTGAAGTTCTGACTCACTTTTCTTAGTTAAGCAACTGAAAAGTACAAATTATATTACAGAAATGTCCCTGGAGTCTAAAAGTATTTTGTGAAGCATATAATAGTGTCTAAGATTCAGGTGTCTGTCTGTTTCCTTCAAAGACATTAAAAGAAAGAGACTGACTAACAGTAGGTGTAGCTTAGTCACAAAATCCTGCATGTAGTATTCATAATTCTAGACTGTTATTCCACTGTTTTCATTAATGCTATCAGCTTCCCTGAACAGCAGAATTTAGAGGCAAACTCTCTCTTGCAGACAATTTTTAAATAAATATGTTCTTTTGAAGTGTCAGAGTTGAAGAGTTTATAGTACCATAACGACCCTTAAAACTCTAATGTGAAAAAAAATCCAAAAAGTTGGTGAGTTTTTTGCATATAGAGCTCCTTCCTGTTAAAATTATGCATCATAATTGACTTTTCTTCCTTCCTCTGAATAGATTCTGAGAGATTTATGTGAGATTTGACACTGAAGTAGTACAGGTGAAAATTGTATTTGCTGGTGGAATTGTCCTGAAAAAATTTATTGTGGCTTTCTACTGCAGTAGTGCTTCAAAATGCAATATACTCTTCTAGAATATTTGAGTTTCATTTTTATAAAATAAACAACTCTTTTTCTGTGGTCGTGTGTGTTGTACATAGTGATGATCAGGCCAAAAAAAAAAAGATCTCTATATCCCAGAGTGTATCTGAAAGTTGTTACAGAAGTTTTATGGACTACTAAGCATGAATAGCTTACTAGAAGTATATGACACAATGTTGTTTTGATAAGCTGTATATGATTTTATATGTAAATCAAGTATAGTCTTATTTTAAACCAATATTTAAACTCAAAATTCAAAGTGAGTGAAACAATGGTGTGATCTTACATGTTGGAGCCATGAGATTACAGGTTGGGTAACTGAAGCACAAGTATCTGGTATGTGATTCTAGAAAAAATTGAGTCTACTAAATTTACTTCAAATCAAGTTTGAGTTAGGCCCTGTCATGTTCTTGGTGGGCATGGTCAATGCTGTTATAAGTTGTTCACAATTCTGAGTCAGTGATACAATTTTTCTTGAGGAGGAAACAAAACAACTAGTGTTTTCTTCCTAGATGGCCTTTGCTCAGCTTCATTTTATTTTGTTGTGTATATGAGAGAGAGAACAGATTTAATGGGCCCTGGCTGTCAAAATATAAAATAAAATCAATGTCATAAAAGATTTTGACTGGCATGTTTGCAGCCCTAGTTATCATATACCTACTTTAATTTGAGTACAAAAAAGGTGGGGAAGCACAAGTAAATTCTCATAGCTGTGCCAATTATGAAAAAGCCATAGAAAATGGGAATTGCAACAAATGTAACCAGCACTGAAACACAACTATTTTGAAGATATCTAAAGCTCTGATTTATTTTGTGTTTAACTCTTAAAACACAATGGTGAGTTGCTAAGCACTCCATTTACATGATGTGCAGCTCTTGGGAACCTTTAGGAGTTTTCAATGGAGACAAATTGATAATAGGCCACAAAATAGCCCATGATATTCCTAAGAGGACCTGGGATGCTTTTCTTGCAAATTGCCAAATGAAATTCAGTCTGTGTACTTTATGGCTGGCTGTTGTATCATGTAATGATGGTTAACCGCCTGCTATTTGGGAAATTAATTGCTGCCTTTCAATTAAACACATTCCCAACAACTGGACAAGGGTCACAACTGGTATGTTTTTTAGACCCTGCATTATAGGAAACTAGGAATGAACAGGACCTCCTGGCTCATTAAATCCACAGAATCACATAATCAACCAGGTTGGAAAAGACGTCAGAGATGATCAAGTCCAACTTATTACCTAACACCTCATGACAACTAAACCATGTCTCCAAGTGCCACATCCAATCTTTTTTCAAACACCTCCAGGGATGGTGACACCACCACCTCTCTGGGCAGCACATTCCACTGGCCAATTACTCTTTCTGCTAAGAACTTTCTCCTAATCCCATACTTCTCTAGACCATCCGTATCTTCATGCTTATTTTGTAAACCAACCAGATTCTATATCAAATCTACTCTTTTTGTGCTCAGATAAGGAAGTGTTGGTACAGAGCTGCTGGATAGTGAGAATGTGATGAGGATGTGCGGTTTTTTTGACCATTAGAAATCTAGTCACATAATCTGTCCCGTGTGTAAACCGCTGATTTCTCCACCAGCTCAACCTTTTAGTTGACTAACTCTTAATCCCCCCATGTATAAATTACCCATTTATTTATACATGGCAAAAGTAGTTTTCTCAAAACTCTTTTTTTTTCTTTTGGTGAACTATGGATGTCAAATTATTTTAATTTTCTATATTTTTTTATTCCGTCAGTCATCTCAAACTTTAAGTCAGTCTTTCTGGAAAGTGGTGATAATAATACATAACTTGTATTCTACAGGAGACCTTAGTGCCTTCTCTTTCTTTATTGTAAATATTGCTGATACTTATTAATTAAATTATTTTTAAATGTATCTATACACAGCTTGCAGTCATTCTCAGTTTTAGCGTAGACAGTCTTGATCTAGTCTTGAAGTAAGCCTTGCTACATGACCTTACATTTCATTCTGTTGAAATACATCATAGTTTCTGCAATACCCAAGGTAATCCAGTCTTTTTGTGTGTCATTCTGATCCTTATTTAGCAAAAATATTTACTTACTAGCGAGTATTGGGAGTATATACATAAGTGACAACTTTCATGACAGAGAACTCTGTAGTATCTTAAGTTGGTGATAGTAATCTTTCTTTCATACACATAATTTTGCTGTGGCTTCATTATAGACTCATACAAGAGGTTATTTCAATATCATAACCAAAGTATTTACCTGGAATGAATGCAAATATCGTTATGCATAGTGAAGCATATATATAACCATGTAAGTGTGCTTACATGCACAAATACATTCTTTATATAATAATCTTTCAGTTATTACATTCCCAACTATAAGATCCTTCTTGCCATTTTATGACTTTAGTTTACATCTTAGGTAATAACTTTGCATGTATCTAGGTCCTTCACTCTACAGTACATTTTAAAGAGTTGATATGCAATTTAGCTGCCTGGTTTTCACAGTAAATTTTGACTGATCATTCTGAACAAAAACATAGCCATATCACATAATGAAATAGTTAATAATAGATTTTAGATGTAAATATACATAGAGATAATGATGCTGTGTTGACAGCTATGATGTTTGCTGAATATGATTAAGAAAGAGTGTTAGCCCTAAGCTGTTTAATATTTGTTTCACTGAATTAGGAAAAATAAACTTTAATCCTAGTTAGTGAACAGAATGCCAAAACAAGCATAGCCATAAATAAAATAATAATATATTTTTTAAAATATAAAAATGTATAATATAAATAATATAAAATAATAAAGGGAATAGGGCAATAATACAACCCTGACTTAATGGTGAACTGATTACAGATAAATATTATGCAGTTATAAGATTTAGAATTCTTCTTACAGAAACAAAATAATCATCTTTTCAGCATGGAGGACATATTTATACAAGGTTAATTCTGTGTAAAATGGAAAATAGTTGCATTACAGTATAATTTCCTACAGTTTACAGGACATATCTGTGATATCTCTGGATATCTGAAGATAAATAAAAAAAAATTGTTAGAAAAACCTGACAGGAATGGTACAATGATGACCTCAAAATTTCATCTCCTCAAAGATGGTCTGGAGAATAAATATGAGGGGATATTTCTTACCCCCACCTTCTTCATGGAGAGAATTTTGACAAAGCTTTTGTCAAACATGCCCCCAAAACAGGGACAATAGAGTGATCATATCAAGAATGTGGAAAAGCAAGTAGGAAAGTAACACCTAGCCAGAGGCTATAAGGGAAATCCTTGTAACCAATGAGCTGAACATGTGCTTAAGGCAAAAAAAAACCCAAAACAAAACAAAGCAAACCAACAACAACAACAAAACACAAAAAACCTCCAAACCAAATCAAAACAAAAAAACAACCCAAAGAAAATCTGTGAACATTCTGAGTCATGCAGAGAAAAGGGCGGGGGCAGGGAAACACCTTTTTTTTTTGGCAGGGAAAGGATAATGTGAAGCTCACTAATCACCATAGTAAACAGGGAGTTAAAGCTCAGATTTTTCGGTGGCTTCTGTGTTCAAAATAAAAGATTCACTTTAGATTTCACACACAACCTCTCATTGACTAGTTGTGTTTGATCTATCTGAAAACAATTCACTCATTTGAAGTCTAATATGAACCTTGCACCTCAATACAAGACTGCTCTTTATAGAAAATTTTATGTTGTGTAGTGACTAGGATTCTTTTGGTGCTCACATTATATAGTCATTTGCACTTGTGAAAAGCAGCACAGTAAAACGTTGGTTTGTTTTACACCCATATCACAGTCATCATTTGTATGTACTACTACTTAGGATTCAAGGCAAGTAAGAACTGGGACACGCATAAGCCTTTTTGTCCTGCTCATCTGAATAAGTTTATTCCCTCAAGGCTACAGAGATGTTCAAAAAGTTAAGTGCTCACTTGGAACAGAAGTTCTGTAGGCTGCGTGGGGGCAGAAACTACCAAGGAATGTTTCATATCAATTTTACACTCAACGGAGTGGGGATGAGTAATAGTTAGGTGAGAAGTTGCTGTAACTTTGTGTTAGCAGTTCTGAGTTCAGCTACAAGATATTATCGGAGACTCAATGAAGAGCTGACTAGATGACTCAGAACATTAGTAATGGCTTATACAATAATTTCTAAGTCAACACTTTGTATATATTGAACATTATTGCTGCAAGTCATCACTAGCTGATGACTCTGCTGTGGTCTCTGAATCAGTTGTCCTGTATTTGGTTTAGTGGACAGATCACTTAAAATTGCTGCTGCAGCAGTTTCCATGTATTTTTCATCCACTGAGTTCTTTGTCATTTCAGTGTGACTCAAAGCGTGCCTTTGCAATCCCCAGAACACAATATTTACCACAGCTGCAAAGGGCAACAGATGGCAAAAATCAAGATTGCTGTACACAATATTTAAATAGAATGAGGACAATATCTTCATCCCTAGTGCTCTTCTGCTCCCTCAGCCTTTTTCTCTGACAGCCTGTTCCTTTGTGCTGATTTCTCCCTTCTGGAGATCAGTGCTTAGCTCTCCCTTACCCCAATCCTTTCTGAAAATCATATGACTTTCTGGCTTCTCAGAGAGAGTTCATTACAGAGATCTGATGTGACACAAACTAAACCAGAATAAACAAACAAGCAAACAAAAAATCACATAAATTTGGGAAAACAAGAAGGCTTGACAAATAGACTGTCATTTCATCTAGTAACAGAAGAGATAGAAAGACCAACAGAAAATAAATGCATAGTGGAAACCTGTGTCCCATATTCTTACAGGTGTGGAAGAGCTGCATTTATTTCCGTGATTCTGTCTTGAATCATTGATATAGATTTGGGATAATGACATTTTGGTGGTATCAAGTACTTCCAGTTATGTTATACATATTGTTGAAGAGGGATTTCTTTTTAGTATTACTGTTCAAGAAATAGTTTTTTAAATATGTCAGCAGTGTTGCTACATCTCAGTGATAGCTATATCTCTGGGTTTGTATGATCTTAGAAGCAAAAGCTGGGTTTTACACACATACAGGAACATGTGTGCTGTCAATATGTATATGGGCATTTTAATACTGGTTAGAAACTTGAGCATTTATTGAAGTTTTGGAAACTGAAATAAATTCCTTTAAGGATTAGGTAACACATAGGTAATATTTACCTGAATCAATAGCGCTAGAATTAATGAGAAAGTCTCAATTTTAATCTTTGGGGTGCTTCTGGCACTGGTTTATCTGATACAGACACATAGCCTAGGGAAGAATGCCCAAAGACCATTATTTGCTTTGGCTAAACCCCTCAAAGAGTGTAAACAGGTCTGGATTTAAATCGTGATGGCAGTAGAAAGTGCCTTTGCAAGATTGACTCTCATTCCGTTCTTCACTGTTAATAGGTTTAAGAGTATCTGGTACGGGCATTAATTTTTCCATAATTCCTCCAGAATTCATGCTCTAATTATATTTTGGAGTGAGTTGCATGAATTAGGATAGAATTTTGCTCACTTTTGAAAGACTGCTTCATGGCCTTTAAGAAGTAATATGCTGGAATAACATCTGAATGCAGGAAAACTAAGCAAACCCACAGAGTTTGCAATACCTGTGTCTCAGCACGTGTTTTAATTTAAACATAATTTTGAATAATTTTCTAAATAAAGACATATTTGATAATTTGAGCTGTAATGAAGATGACAGATTTTCATGAATGGTGTGATTTTCCTCCCTCAAAATGTATTATTCAAAACACTATTTCTCAAAGTTCACCAGGCTGTACTGGAATCAAAGAAACTATAAATATATTCCTGTTAGAATAAGATGTATATATGCAGAGTATTTAAAGTTGTTGGTTTGGGGGTTTGTTTGTTTATTTATTTATTTATTTAGTCCTTTTTTTTTTTTTTTTTTTTTTTTTTTCAATGCACTTTCAAAATGTCTGAGTAGGTAGAGATTTGGTAATTTTACTTCATTAACTTCTAGCAGAAGTGACTTAAATATCTTTTTTCCCCTCTTAGTTTTGTCCCATTAATATCAGTATTCCAGACATGAAAGCGGTAAGTAGGGTAGACTAAAAACGCTTGTGTACAAGCTTAACAGCTATGATAGTTCAAAGTTATGCAGGGTCTAGACCTTTAGCCCAATAATGTGCAAGTATATGGAAGTTGTGTAGACTGTGATATTTCAGTTTGCTTATGTCATCCTTTAGCCAGCTTACATGTGTGGATGTTCCCTGTGAAAGATTCTTGCTAGTACAATACTTAATAGATCACACTTTAAGGGGTGTTTATTACTATTCTTGTCCTATCCTTAAAATTATGTTAATGGGGGCATAGTATCTTCCTTGCAACTCTACCTCATCAGAACAATTACTAGAACTGAAGCATATGACACTTTAAGTGTTTACAAACATATTTGACTCATATCTTAGACTATTGAACATCAGTCTTCTTCCTGACTAAAACTACAGAGAAATTATAACTCCATGTGTCACATTTTCTGGTGGATGTGAACCTCACACATCTGGAAACGTATCTATTATCCTCTGGTGTGGAAGGTAGCACAGAGTGTGCAATAGAAACATCTCTTCAGAAAAAGAAGTGTGAATACTTTGAATATATGGAAGAGATCTCTTCATGGAATGTTTTTCGCACACATGCTAAGGTGTGCTTTACAGTAGTCAAAATCCTGAGAACTAATTTACACTCAGTTTGAAAACAACTAATAGATGATCAGACAGGAAGCTCTATGCTGCTGTCACAGTAGTGTGCTGCTCATGTCTTCATTTAGAGAGCTCTTTTTGGCCCAGAGTCAGATAGGTGTTTTTCATAGTTATTAGTATATAACAAAGTACACAGTACACTCATTTCCATGTCTCATTTAGCTTCTCTATAAGCAGTGCTGGGATCCTTAGTAGGGTGGAGCAGATCCTCAGATTTACAACACTTCTGAAATAATGCAGCAACTGACAACTGCTTCGTACACACAGTTGAAATGTATGTACAAGATGCCACTTACTTGTTTTCTTCTGCACTTTAATGAATGCAGCAAAATTATTTCAGCCTGAAAAGAATCAAAGCAAGAAACCTCACCCAGACCTCTCTAACTTGCACAGCTAAGATGGAACTTGCCATTTTAACTTCTTTATGATTTATTTGGCCTCTTTAAGGGTTAGTGTGCTTCAATATGTAACAGTGTCACACTTATCATGAAATTGCCCATTTCATATTAACAATGTAGTTCTGATCTCTTTCTGTTCCAGAGGAAAGAAAGATTATTTTTCTCTCCCCCCATCATTTCAGTCCTTAGGAGTCAAAATTTTTATGTCTTTTTACTGAAAAATGTAATATTTAATGAGGTCTCACATTTTTTCTATTTTCCTTGAACTTCATGAAAAAGTAACTTTGAGTTACTTAAGGAGAAAGGAAGGAAGAGCCTGTCCTTCAGAAAAGACAGACTCTTCACATGAGAGTCAGATCTTACCGAGGATGTGTTCCATTTGGCTTGTTTCCTGGTATGAGATGAAACAAGCCATTCTGCTTCAGGCAGAATGAAAGCTGGGAAGGAGATGGAGGTTCATTTTGACCCCAGTTCCTTCTTGTTGAGAATGTGTGATTTGTTCTCTGTTTGAATATATTATGAGGAGAAGAGGGAGGCGGGTGAAAAATGGAGGAAAAAAGCCAAAAACAATCAACCATTTTCTGGCAGGTTAGCCATCAAGTCTCATCATGAGAATGACTATTATGGTGTGATACCAACCTTGTAATGTGGAATGCAAATATGCCTGTTGCTGAGAGTGTTCAATTTGTTTTAAAGAGCCTGTGCTCAAAATGACTCTCCAGAAAACAATTTAGTTCTTCAATACCAAGGTAAAAATGATTTCATCACAAAGTTTAACACTACCTTAAGAGCAGTTTATTAAAAGTAAAATGTGATACGTATATCTCATTTTTAATCTTGTTTAGAATTTAATTTTAAAAATAATTTAATTTTTAAAAAAGCTGAATGCTCAGGCCTACCATAAGATGGAGAGAGTTCTGACAGATTACAAACTTCAGGTTCAGATATCAAATGTATCAGACTGTGACTGTTCTCTATTCCTATTCAATAGCCCTTATTAAAAGAGACGACTCGATCTCAGCTAGTATCGGAATTACAGCTCTTACAAGTAACTAGGTATGAAGGTTATTTGTCCAGAGAAGGGCCACGAGGATGATCAGAGGGCTGGAGCACCTCTCCTATGAGGACAGACTGAAAGAGTTGGGACTGTTCAGTCTGGAGAAGAGAAGGCTCCGAGGTGACCCTATTGTGGCCTTCCAGTATCTGAAGGGGGCCTACAGGAAGGCTGGGGAGGGACTTCTCAGGCTATCAGGTAGTGATAGGACAAGGGGGAATGGAAAGAAGCTGGAGGTGGGGAGATTCAGGCTAGACGTGAGGAGGAAGTTCTTCACCATGAGAGTGGTGAAGCCCTGGAATGGGTTATCCAGGGAGGTGGTTGAGGCCCTGTTCCTGGAGGTGTTTAAGACCAGGCTGGATGAGGCTCTGGCCAGCCTGATCTAGTGTAGGATGTCCCTGCCCATGGCAGGGGGGTTGGAGCTGGATGATCCTTGTGGTCCCTTCCAACCCTGACTGATACTATGATACTATGAAAGCATAGTTCCTTCCTGTATGAGATCCAGTTTAGTTTAACTAACCTACAGTTCAGGTTTTCAGTCTTCACTTAAACACAACTTTTGCTGAAGTTACTAGCATTAACATAGCTATTATATTTAACACTTATATATTGAAAACCTGTACAAATTGTCAAGATAACAGGATGAGTAAAACCTTTTATCCTGGGAGAATTTTTTTTCTCCTCAAAAATCTCAGGTTTGCATGTCATTTCTCTCTCTAGTCAATTTATGATCTGTATCTTACCTCTGTATGCATTAAGCAGTCTAGATGAAATCATTAGGAAGAAGCGATATTAGAAATAATTGACAGAAACAGAGTTTGTAATTGTGTTGCTGCCAGTTACAGGTGTGAATGATAACTTGCACAAACCCAAGCACTGATAGAAAATTTTTGTAGCTGAGTGTATTTTCAGTTCCAACATATTCTACTGTATAGTCTCCTATAAATTTTTCACATGCCTTGCTTTGTTCTATATCTACCTGTAACTTAAAGTCAGGAATTTGGTGGGAAAGTGCAGTAAAGAGTTGAACATTGGCAATCAGACAAGCAAATGCCAAATGCAGTTAGAATAGAGTCTCTACCTACCCATTAAGTTCAAGGTGAGGAGAAAGTTCCTCACAGAAAGAGTTATTGGCCATTGGAATGCGCTGCCCAGGGAGGTGGTGGAGTCGCCATCCCTGGAGGTGTTCAAGAGGGGATTGGACAAGGCACTTGAAGCCATGGTTTAGTTAGTCAAAAGGTGTTGGGTGATAAGTTGGACTTGATAATCTCTGAGGTCTTTTCCAACCTTATTGATTCTATGATTCTATGATTGCCAACAAATACATCCTTTTTTGTGACTCGCTGAAATTGGGTAATGTCTCACAAAATTCAGTCTCATCAATATCATTAAATTATGTCTTCATTAAGTAGATTATTATCTTAGAGATGAGAAATTAAGCACTTTATTCTGTGCATATCTTCTCTAGCTATGCTAAGTTTTGGAAACGTTGCAGACATTTGCATTTTGGTACAGCTACATCTTTTATCATAATATATGAAAATTAGTTAATACTATGAATCAATGGTTTTACCAGAAGCTCTATTTACTCTCTGAAAGCCACCCCAGAAAAATAGGTACTGAATTTCAGAATCAGTAGTTCTACTGGACACTTTCAAATTCCTGCAAGCAATAACTAGCACATTCAGTTTCAAACTTCAGATCTAAAGTTCAGACTGAATCTACACTTTCAGACATTTGGGAAAACAACTAGATGTGTTTATATGTTAGTTTGAAGTTCTGTTTAGGAAAAAGATGCCATATTGTAGTAAAATAAGTAAAATACCTATCATGTAACCACTTATTTAACTCCAGAATTACAGAATCACAGAAACACAGATAGAAGGGAGTTAGAAAGATCATCTAGTCCAACCCCGCTGCCAGAGCAGGATCACCTATACCAGATCACACTGGAGCACATCCAGGCAGGTGTTGAATACCTCCAGAGATGGAAACTTTGCAACCCTCCTGGGCAGCCTCTTCCAATGTTCCATCACCCTCATAGTGAAAAAAATTTTTCCTCAAGTTTACATGGAACTTCCTATGTAATTAAAGGCACTCATGTAGGTCTACATTGATACATAAGGCTGGATGTACATACATACTAGAATCTGTTTCACCCCTGGTGTGATTGACATTCTATCTCTGTAAATCAACACAGAATAGAAATGTTTCTGAAGGGGAACTGCATACTTTGACAAGTCATTATTGAGCAGATAATCACTGCCTGAGCAAAGACTAGAGGGGAGGCTAGAGAGGTGAAGCCCTGTCCAGGATTAGATCAATTGGAGAAGCTGGATCATCTGGAATAGCAAAGAAGGTGACCAGGGCAGGAGCAAGGATAAATGAGATGTCAGTGTTCACCCAGGAGATTAAGGTGGTGGAGGGAGTGGAACTGGATGCTGCACTTTGCATGTTTCAGTATTCAAAAACTTTGGGGATGGCTTTGCTGTACTGTATGCAGGGAAATAGGTCAGTTATCTCTCTAGGGATGGTAGTGATCTGTTTTGTGGCTTGGACCTTCTATCTCTGTGTAAGCACAATGTGTTTTCTGTAGGTAGACTTCTGTAGCCTATCTGTAGAAAAGCAGTCTGTGGAAGCGGTTCCTCAGACGCTATGGAACATACTGTTACTGAGGTGAGTAAGGTCATTTTCCCCTCTTAAAACAAGAAAGTGTAATGCTTATGGTATGATTATTTTCATTTTAGGGTCAGTTGTAATGATTGAGAAAAAGGATGATATCTAGAAATTGCTTTTTGTCAGACTACTGAGACTTGACTGAGAATATTGTTTCATGTAGTTGTGATGTATCCATTTTTTACTGTTAATGAAAAAGTGCATGCAAATACCCTTTTCTTTTTACATGACATATATCATCTATAGTAAAATAGGTTTAAATGGTTAAACTGACAAAGGTTATTTCAAAATTGGAAAACTAATGAAATTCTTGGCTAAAATGAAACATAGAGGGGTATACGTGCAGATCTATGTGTGGAAATCTATACTTAGAATATCAAAACACTAAACTTTGGAGATAGCTCAAAATTATACATTTGTTGAGTTTCAATATGATCTTTCCTTAGCTAAGAATGTGTTTCTTTGAATTAATAGCAAATTTAATCTTCTTACATATATCTGTAATCATGGTTATGCAAGGTCAAGTCAATATATTTGAGTTTTGCTCTCTTAGTGAATGCAAGGATTCCTTTTTCATATGCTGGAAGGTAATACAGCTAGACCTTGAATTATGACAATCAATAAACTAAGCAGGACTTCATTATTAATGTAGACAGCAAAGCACTGTCTACATTAACAGCTAAGGACCAGCTTTTCTCACTGCATATATCATATCAAAAGCTTGGAATATCTTATACATCAGAGACTGAGACACAGACCTTTGTGTAGACATTTGGTATGCCCACAGAGGTAACACCTGAACCAACTACATCTTACATTTTATGGTTCAAATATTCACTGGTCACAGAATAGCAAAAGAATAAGAAAACATTAGATTTGAAAGGAGAATAAGGAAGCAACTGCAGATGACAACATTATAGGACTTAGTACAGAAATTTATCAGAACAACAGAGACATTTTAGCATTCTCCTCTCAATATCAACAGCTACATCAGAACAGGCAGTCTTTGCCATCAAATTCCCTACAAAATACTGGTTACAGTGAAAGTGTGCATGGGGGTGGGGAAACTGAGGGAAGAAAAAAGGAATCTGCTGCACTGATACAGTCACTATAACTAAATCAGCTCATAGGTTGTACTTTCTCCTAATGTACCTCAATCACACCCTGGTCCAGGCAAGGGAAAAATGGATTATAATATCTAAAGAGAAGACATCTTCTAGTGGTAAAATAGATTTTCTCCTGATGTTTCTGTTAGAGAAAAGTTTCCCAAAAGTTGCAAACCCTGTTGTATTTCGGCCTGCATGCTTACTACCATTTCCCTTCTGATTTAGAGTAAAACTAAAGCTGATGCAGAAAGAACTGAGATGAAGTTTTACAGAATCAGAATACAGCTGAGAAGAATATTTAGCACTTTCAGACAAAACTGTCTGAACATAACAGCCAACTACATTGTTGAAAAGGGAGAGAAGCTAACACATTATGCTCTATATTTTTAGGTAGAACAGTAGGTTTTTGAGAAGGTGGAAAAAGCTTCTATGCAATTTTTCAGTACTATTAATGAGTATTTTAATGTTACTTTGTATTTCCTTGAATCTCTTCTTTCGGACACAAACTAGGCTAAGCACTGTAAAAATTTCTCAAAGTATTAAGTGAACTCAGTATCATTGTTCTGCTCTAGATGCTAGAGCTATCATTGGCCAAGAAGGCCAATGGTATTCTTAGGTACAGTAAGATGAGTTTGGCTGGTTGAAGGAGGTTCTTTTCTCACTCTTTTCTGTACTAGTGGGGCTACCCCTGGAGTACTGTGTTCCATTCTGGGCTCCCCAGTTTAAAAGAGACAAGGAACTGCTGGAGAGAGTCCAACAGAGAGCCACTAAGATGATTAAGGGACTGGAGCATTTCTCATAAGAGGAGATGCTGAGAGACCTGGGGATCTTTATCCTGGAGAAGACTGAGACCAGATCTTGTCAAAGCTTCTAAATATCTAAAGAGTAGATGTCAAGAGGTCAAGGTCATACTCTTTTCAGTGATGACAGGAGGAGGGGAACAAGTACAAACTGGAACACAGGAAGTTCCACCTAAACACAATGAAAAACTTTACTTTGAGAGTAATAGAGCACTGGAAAAGACTGCCCAGAGAGGTTGTGGAGTTTCCTTCTCTGGAGACTTTCAAAATCCACCTAGATGAGTTCCTGTGCAGCCCGATCTAAGCATTACCTGTGTTAGCAGGCAGTGGGGGGCTCGACTAGATGATCTCCAGAGGTCCCTTCCAACCCTTAGAATTTTGTGATTCACAGCTGGCCTTCCAGATGATCATCATCACACTAATCAACTCCATATGGTACATAAGTGTTTGTGGCAGACCATAACTGTTTCTGTAACAGTGCTGCTGCTGCTGTACAGCCACACATCGATCTTCAAAATACACTTGAGGCTGCTTTCCCAGCTCTACATGTCCTGTACAACCTAGTCCTGGCTTAATGTGTCACTTTGTCTAGCTGTAGGTTAGACTTTTTCACTGTGTTCCATTTGCTTTTATGTCAATGTTGCAGACACCTGTACTAGCACTGCTGAGAAAAAGCAGTTCACCCAAAGCACTTAAAACCAAAATCAGAATCTGAAGATTATTTTACATGTTTCAACTGGGAATTATTTAAAGTGGCATGTGGCTGTCCACTGCAGCTTCTTCAGTGAGATATTATAATGCAGGCATAATTATCTCTTTCAGTGTTTAACAGTGCATGAAAGATGATGTGGTTGTGAATGATAGAGTTAAAAGGACAAGAAATATGAAGGACACTTTAATTACTGACCAAACCAAAACTTCTGATTTCAAGTGTATAAACAGGTACAGTCATTTAAAACTGGTACTTATCTAATGACTTGCTGATGATACATTGGTGAAATTATTTTCTTTTTTTTTTGGTCTGAAAGGAGTTTTTCACTTTATAAATATTTGGTTTAATTAATAAATTATATTTTTTAGATTTAGTTAAATTTTGAAGAGCTAATGAAGTTGGAATCCTTCTGTATCTGTGGAAGACTAGTCATGCATATAAAGCAGGCATGGGCTTGTCTATGTGAAGATTTTCAGAGAAACTTTACAGCACAAAGTGAATCTCTGTAAGTACATTATACTCACACTCAGAAATCAAAAGATCTCCGTGGGACTAAATACTACTTTGATCTCGAGTGACAACAAATGTAAGGACTATTGCACATTTTAATGTGTGCAGATTGATTTAGGCTTTAGTGGGTTCACATTTACTTTCCTGACCATTCTGCTGTCAATAAACTATAAAACTCTTGAAGATCTCACTTTTTGGGTGTTAGATAATGCCCTGAATAAATTCTACAATGTTAGCAAATGAATTAAAGTGCTATAATACAGACTGCACTCTCCTTCTATGGAATTAAAATTTACAAAACCAGTTTCACCTTCCTGTGTCAGTTTTGCTCAATAGGTCTAATTAATCTGTTCTCATATGAGGAAAACTGATGACCATTCAGCTATGCCTTTGAGTTAGGGTTAGGATTGTGGATTATAGGATGAGTGATAAAGTAATTGAGATTTATAGTTGTTGGGGCATAGACTTTAAGCCTTTTTGCTTACTCTTTTGGACAACCTAACAATTTCAATAGATTCATTTCAGATTGAAGTACATGGAGTGTACATAATGCCAAAGATGTCTAAGGAACCAGCATCTTCTGCTTCCTCTCTTCCCAGATGTTTCTTCAATTTTATTTGTTCATTTTCTAGAAGATCACTTATACCTTCTTTGTGAACTGCTTATTTGTTTCTTAAAGTAGTGGAGGAAAAACAATGCAAACCCCCAAGTTTCTGAATAACATTGCTTCCTGAATTCCTATTCTCACTCCAGGAAGATGCAAAAACTCCCAAAGACACTAACAGGATATAGGAGATTTTTCTAAATGACAGCTATGGAAAGGATTTCATGCTTCTTGAACAATTATATGATAATCCTAATTCTAATCCTGTAATGCTTCTGTATAGCCAAACAGCTAGTCTACTTCAGGCATGCTTAATGAAGTGCTATCTTCTGATCTCAGGAAAAGGTCTACAGAATAAAGAAAGCAAAAAGTGTATATAAACAAAATTATTTTCTCTCTAGTTTTGTATCTGCCTTGTGTAGTTTTTGACATTTTGTAGTACCACTAAAATAGAAGATGTAAAAACTAAAAATCAAAATCAAACTTGAATTTTATTAATATTTTAGGATCTAAGAAAGCTGCCTGCAGGTGAGGAAGTTAGGTAATTTCCATTCATGCATAATGCACTTGGATTCTTTTGTTTTTCCCTTCAAACTTCTAATTCATCTGCACAATTTTAGAGTCAGAACACTCGATACATTACATGCAGTAGATAACAGAGCAAGAAGATGGTTATCTGATTTATTATAGTAAATCTTACTTCCCATGTTGGTTGTTTCTTGAAATTCTAAAAGTCTTTTTAATCAGTCTTCATAGACAAAAACCTCAGCTGTGCTTGAATTCAGAGATTTCTTTAATTTGCTTTTCTTTTGTGCTTCACACTGTGTTTTGTACTCCTAAACTCTGGTGAGAGCGCTAAAGAACTCACAGTCTAGTGATTCGGGTAGAAGGTCACAGGAACACTCAAACATTAAAGATACCACTTATAAGATTCTTAAGAGAAAGTTTCTGAAGTTTTGTAGGAGACTTGCATCTGGAAAAAATTGTTTTCCACAAGTATATCAACTCATAGATGAACTCATTAAAGTTGAAAAGTATTATGAATAAATTGAAGTGAGAAATATTTTGGCCAGAGCATTGTCTGGAGAAGAGGAGACTCAGGGGTGACCTTATTGCTCTCTACAACTAGCTGAAGGGAGGTTGTAGACAGGCGGATGCTGGTCTCTTCTCCCAGGCAGCCAGTACCAGAGCAAGAGGACACAGTCTCAAGCTGCTCCAGGGGAGGTTTAGGCTGGATGTTAGGAAGAAGTTCTACACAGAGAGAGTGACTGCCCATTGGAATGGGCTGCCCGTGGAGGTGGTGGAGTCACCATCATTGGAGGTGTTCAGGAGGAGACTTGATGGGGTGCTTGGTGCCATGGTCTAGTTGTTTAGGTGGGTTGGGTTGCTTGATAGGTTGGACGTGATGATCTTGAAGGTCTCTTCCAACCTGGTCTATTCTATTCTATTCTATTCTATTCTATTCTATTCTATTCTATTCTATTCTATTCTATTCTATTCTATTCTATTCACTTCCCCCCTCTAACAAATTACAATCAATAACTCTGAAACTTATTATGAATTTAAGTCTGCTTCACCACATGATGTGTATGAGGAGAATCTAGATAATTTAAAATACTTAATTTTGACACTTTCTAAAGAAATACTTTGCTTTCTAGACCTAAAAGTAAATTAAAGTCCCTGTAGCTTTATCTTGTAAACCCATAGCAGCTTAACTTGTGCAATGTTTTGCTTTGACCATTGCCTCCAGAGGAAAGGCAGTTATTGCAACTCTTCCAGCTCTATTTGTAGGAGTCAAAAATAGTGCTGCAAACTTTGTTTGTGATCAGAGTATGACAAAATGAGGCATTAAGGAAGAGGGCTAGAATCCATTATGTGCCACTTTGATATGGGTTGTTGCTGTATCAGATTTATTTATAAGGCTGTCCTTTATTATCTAATGTTTGGTCTGCATTTGCATATTTTATGGTCTTAGAGGAATCAGGCCAGGAATAGCACAATCATTAATTCTCAAGGCTATAGAGGATTCAAAACTCAGATTACCTACTAGCTCTGCACTGAAGCTATGTCTTTGCTAACAGAAATGTAGCCTCCAAGTCACCAAGGTGAAAGTTTATTATTCCCTGCCTTCACTGCATTTACATGGTAAAGGTAATGGTCTCTAGAGTTTGTTTTAACATAAGAGTAACTGATATTTTATATGTTGATACTTGTATAACTTTTGATTCACACTACTAATTACTGTTTGAGCTGCAGCTAAGAACCCATTAACCGGCTGTAGGTTACACAGACTCCACATTGATTGCTGACAAGATTTTTCTGTTATTGGGGCGGGGGGATAGAAAGTGGGAGACTGCCATTCTTTCCTAGTTCTGAAGAGCCACAAGGATACAAAACAAATCTTACAGCTATGCTAAAAAAAGCTGAAACTTGCCTGTAATTCAGACTTCAAATGTATTTTGCCAGGGGTTTTGAACCATTGTAATCACTAATTAACTTAGCTATGCAGATAAAAAACTGTTTTGTCAACACAGGGAGTTTCACTGAGGAGTGGGGAAAATTTAGGGTGGGTCACAACATGCGGCTCTCAGAAAGTTTTTGCTGGTGTGGGGTGAAGTTCTACTTGTCTATACTGGCAAAATGCTTATAGTATAGACATCTGATAAATCACTCATGAGAAAAAAAATATAAGGAATGTTTGTGTGCACACACTGAAATGCAGAGCTGTGAATGTTCAAAGTTAGTATTTATATTTTTTTTGGATGAGTAACAAAGTGAAAGAGATTATGAAGAGGAATGAATTATTGCCTGAGCTTTTACTTAGAGGTAATTCATGGTATTATAATATTAGTTGTTTTCTCTGTAGTATTAATCATATTTTTTATGGACAGTGAAATATTTTCCCGAGTCTGAAACTACGATGTAATGTTTCTTTGCAAACTGTCTGGGAACTGCAATAATTGTGTAAGTTTTATAGTTGCTTACACTTAAGTTTTACACTATGTAATTTCAAAGAAAGAAAATAATTAAACTAAATTTCAAGAGAAAGGGCAGGGTTGGACCAAAATTATGGCTAATTTTGCTTTCACATCATTTTTTTCTCACTATATTTATAGAGTTTCAAAATAAATGTGATAGGCAAGAAACCAAAAGGGGAGGGTGTAGATAATATTTCCATACTAGTTGTTAGGTTGTGAGAGGGTAGGCTGGCATAATTTATGGGCTGAGAGAGTGAGACAAGATGTAATTCATATCACTTTATTTTCCTTGAAACTTATTTACACATCAGATCTGGGATTGGACCAAGAACTAATTTGTCAGGTAAAATCTGTTCTGCAGAATTCTATCCCAACATTATCATTCGTAGTTTTGTTTTTGTTGTTTCTTTTCTGATTTGAGCCTTTGTAGGCTGTTATGGTATAAACTCACTTGCCTCTCATGTTAGTCAAGTTCTTAATATGGCCTAGCTATATAGAAGAAATGTGAGAACATAATGTTACTTACTGGAAAGAGTGATGATGTTCTTATTTATATGCTATATCACTGCTTGAGAAGAAAAAGTTAAGTTAAAGTAATAAATATTCTACAGTGTGACATCTCAGTAACTTAAAATCATGCACAGTACGGATTATGTGTGAACCTGTCACAGAGCATTGTGGAGGGGAGCATCTAAATGCCAGTTTAATATTGGAGGAACAGGTATTACCCTTTCCACCTATGTGAATATCTCAATCTTCTTTTGCATCTGCATCTGCATCTATTTACATAGTTGCATGTTCTATCCTTCTGTGTCTGGAAATATGCTAGTGATTAGTCATTCGTTTGACAAGGATGAAGTGTTTTTCTAAATACTTTATCTCAGACATTTGATTATGAATGCTTTTGAATTGGTCTCATTTGAAATATGCTGATTCTATTGGCTTATAGGAGATATTTATTAGAGGAACCAGTTTCCTGCGCAGTGTGCATCTGAAGACTTATGAATTGATATATTGGGGATGAGTAAATTGTTTTAGGGAAAGTGGAAAAAGCAGTTGTTGAATAGGTGATTTGCTTAGGCCCTGTGGAACCTTGTAACACTTCATCTTCCCTACTCCTTGTATTTGATCAGATGAACAGTAGACAATTATATATTTACTTAATTGCATACATGAAAGAATGATAAGGTTTTATTTTTCATTCATTTTTTATCTTCTGCTAGGACATAAGGTTCAATTGACACCTTTTGTGAAGCTATGGATAGGTAGTCATTGAAACAAAGAGTTAAGAGTAGCTGCAGCCTAGACTCTGACCCAAGGCCTTTTCAGTTTCTGCTTTGACTTCAGTGGACCTTAAATTAGGCTTCAAGGTAATAAAGGTCTGGGAAATTAAATCTACCTTATTTCAAAACTTCTTAATGAGCCTGTAATTTACTTTGTGGTCTTCCAAATTCTACTTCTGTATTGGGAAGGTATGCTGACATAAATTCTGCAACCTCTACTCATGGTTGCAGGGACATACATAAGGTGATGCCCTGTGCTGCCCTTGTGGTGTTTTTTTTTCACAGTATCACCAAGGTTGGAAGAGACCTCAAAGATCATCCAGTCCAACCTGTCACCACAGACCCCATGACTAGACCATGGCACCAAATCCAATCCCCTCTTGAGGAGGGAGGGCATTGTTGCCCAGAGAGACCTCTCCTGCCCACTGCAGGCTTGAACTCAAGACCTTCCCAGTAAGAGTCTTACGTGCTACCAACTTAGCCACATGGTCAGATGGACTCATGGGTAGTGACAACTAAAATTTTATTATGATGGACTTTCTGGAATTTATTAGTTTGGACTGGCCATACCACTGCATTATGGACTGCATCAAGCCTTGAGGGAACTGAGGAAGGCATTTTGTCTGTCACTTTATTAGTTTTATTTTGAAGAAAATAAACACATATAATTTATTTTTTTTAATAGTACTTAACCCACCTTAAAATGGGAAGATGTTAATGTAGTGCCATTAAAATCAAATTAGAAAAGGCTAATGTCATGTCTGAAGACTTTCGACTTATGTATTCAAACCTATTTCTATTTTGTATCAACTGTATGTATTTGAAATATTACCTGCTGTGTTTGGTCCTGATGCAGGACCAACAGCATCCACTGCTCACTGAATGATCTTCTAGGTCCCCGAGCCCCTTCTCTGGCTTAGAGGGGGAAGGCTGCCCAGGGAGGCCCCCAGATTCCTGTCACCAGCTCTGCTCCCACAGGCTCTCTCCACATCCCTGAAATGAGGTTACAGTCTTTTGGCAGTACATCCCTGCTACTCCTCTTCAATAGTTTTACCAGAACGGAAAGGTACCTGAGTTTTCAGAGCAAAACTGTGATACTTACTTGAAGAAAGTTCTAGAAATGTTTTTATTAAATCTAGGTTCTCTATTATGTTGCCCATCTGAGAAGGAAATTCTTACAGAAGTGGGGTTGATTAGGTTCTGGAGCTATGCCCCTCTAAACTGAAGACATACATAGCAATTTTTTTTTTTTTCTGGTGTTCTCATGCCTGAATAATAAATAACTATGGGCAGATTTTTCTTTCATTTGAATTTCTCTCTATTTGGAGTGGTTTGGATTCCCAGTGATCAGTTTTGAGACTGACTATTTGGCCTAATTTTCTTAGCTCTGCCAGAATGTATCAGAATATGGAACAGAAATTTTAGGTGGTGTCATCTTAGGGATAGGCTGAAGCAAAATGGAACTTGTGTACTTAAGCTGCCTAAATCTGAGGAAGTGACAAGATATCTGCACCAAGGTATTTACTAGGAAAGTCTTTAGACACTTGAAGGACTTATCCTACCTACCCTCAGGCACTAAAAACAAGGATGGAATTTAATTTCTTAATATCCTATTGAAGTAGAGATAAGCTTTCCCAAAGAGACAGATTGCTGAAGATCCGAATTACCTTTTGGAAGTGACTGATGCTGTTTGTTCACAGAGCAAGCCTGGAGTGGCTATGTTCCTGGATAAGCTCCTGTGGTTATATAAGGATGAATTTGGGTTTATGTGTGCTACTACTTTTGTAAACTAAGAATGCAGTCATCCTGTCAGAGCTGGATGTCACTGTGCTAAGGTAGACTCAGAAAAGGTTTCAGGCTTATCCTTATGAAGGCATCTTTTGACAGGGTTGGCTGGGTTTGATGTATACGTGTTACACATAACACAGAACCTAGATCCAGGCTGTGAATCCAGAGGTGTTTGATTTTTGGCTGTCATTATGAACAATCTGTCTTTCCCAGCATTTCTCACTGCTTTCTACCCTGCTCAATAGGTGGCTATTGTTAATTGCACTTTAATGCTCAAAAATACCATCTGTATTTAGGTAAATACATAAACACGATCTGTTGTTTATAGGTACCAAAATAAGCATTATAAATTCACTTGGGGGAAATTAAAAGTTAGGAATATCCACACTGAACTCTTCCTTACTCTAGGATGAAGTCACCTTGCAGCATCAGAGAAAGGTTGTAAAAGACATACTGTTTCAGAACTGTCTCTTTTTTATACCACTCAGATCATATTTTCTCTCCCGTTCCACAACAGATTTTAGAGAAGTAAGGACTTGTGCCTCAGGGGCATCTGAAATGCACTGTTTGTTTAGACAGTGGAAATGGAAATAGCTGCTAAAATTGTCCCCAAAGTTTATTTCTGTGGATGCCTTGAAGAGCTAAATGGTTTATTTGCAGATCTGTACAAATGCTCACAATATTTAAAAACAAACCCCCAAACCATACAAAATCTCCAGACTCCCACTAAACCCCAAACCAGAAACTTGGTTCTCAAAATTGTCAGTGGTTTAGGTAATTTAGCAGCTCCTTTTTCTGAAGAAAAAGTCTTATCTTTTTTTTATTATTCACTCACAGTTTGTTGAGTTTATTTAACTAGGAAGAAATTATTAGAAGGCAAACAGAGAATTCATTCAGTTCAGAAGGTTTATCCATGCCTTACTGAACTGTGAACTTACTGAGCTGTACTGGAACATACAGTACTGTAAATGCCCTCATTGTAAGTTGGACATAAATAGTGTCTATAAAATACTGACTCCTGAATAATATATTTTCTTTAAAAGATTCAGAATTGTACTGTGTTTTAAACTGTAGTAATACCAGTGTCACTTGAGTTACAAACATCTGTTCGGAACATTTCTTTAGTCAGCACTGCTTCTTTTACAAACAAAAATCTGAGGAAAATGTCAAGCTATAGCCATTACATCAGTTAAAGACTTTTCACACCTCTGTAAGGTACAAGTTTATATGAGCTTTCACAAATCAGTAAACTTTAAATGAAAGCCTACCACCACTTTGTGCACTGAAGCATGTCCAAAATTTGCTCACTGACAGGTAAAAAGAAAATAAATGTCATTGGCTAAGAATGGGTCCTTTAATTGTATGTGTAAATAAAGTGTTTTTCAATCTCTTCTTGACTAGATTCTATCTCACTAAGAAAGTAGTATCGTGGCTAATGCCACAGAAAGCTGATGATATGAGAAAACAAAAGTTTTATTATTATTAAAGAAAAGTTGCTTTCAAAACACCTCTGGAGAAAAGTCTTATGAAGGCTATGGAATGAAATGTTTACAGTGAATATGTTGTCTTAACCTCTGTCTTTGATTTCTCTGGTAGAACTAAAGAATAATTTTGAACTCCATACCAGCACTTCTGGATACAGAAGGAAGGAGATACATGTGAGAGTCATGGCATGAAGTTATTTGCGGTAGGTATCAAAAGTATGAAAGGGATCTTATTTGTTTTAAGTAGCATTCACATTCCTCTTGCAGTAGTGTGCCTTTCACACAAATGATAGGTGGATTGAGAGACTTGATGACACATATTAAACAGCATTAAAAGGGTATATCTACTATATTTACATTGATTATTTCTTCTTTGATGTCATTCTCAGGAACAATTGCCAGAATATCTAAATATGTTATGAATGCTTTTTGCTTCTTCATCTATTTCCTGTATATATTTTGGGGGTTTTGGGTAATAGAATTCAATAACATTTTTCACTTTATCTCTAAATTGCTTCAAAAGAATGAATTCAGGAGGGATGTGTTTTACCCTTGGTGTGTTCAGGAGCTTTGGATAAGTCAACTGTAGTTTAAAAGAGAAACTAAAATGCTTTTAATCAGATCCCTGAGGCATTTGCAATTAATTTCTTTAAATTTCCTCCCTAATATGATGCTCTTTTCTGTGATTTTAAAATTAATTTTTATTATTGTGATGCTAATAAGGGTCATCATTCATCCTGTTGGTGATAGATGTCACCTTTTTCTGATCCTCAAGGAACTTTCTACATTTATGTTCTGACATATAAAATAAAGTCAAGTTTAGAACTTAACTGAACTGCACTTTCAAAGCAGAAAGGATTGCTTGAACCCTACCCTTCACATGGAATGGCCTGAGACTTATTTCACCATCAAGTTTGTGCAATAACAACATCCCTATGCTAGTGCTCAAACACAAAGCTAATTCCTTTTTTCATGCCTCTGCAGTTCTGTTATTGTGGAGGTTAAAATCCAAAGTTGAAAGCATGATAAAGTTTATCTTTGTCTTGACTAGAGTGTTGATATAGTGTTCTTTGTGAACCAAAAGGAAGATTGCTAAGGTTAAATAAGTGTTTACATGCCAAGAGATGAGTATCTGGAAAAGACAATAGTAAGGGTCAGTGAACAAAGTTACTGCTAAGAGTACACAATGTGCTGTAGATTTAGACAAGTGCTACCCTGTTATTTCACAATTATCAGATAAATACAGGTGCCATACAATCACTCTAAGACACCAAATATAGCTGACACCTATTTCCCATATAACCTTTCATTTGAATAGTCTTCCTTTGAAGATTCACTGCAGAACATATGTGCTATAAAGTTATTTGTAATTACTGCTTTTTTTTCTTTTAATCTTAAAATTGTTTTATTACCTCTCTGATTAAAAAAAAATAGATCTGCATCCTGTTCTAAAATTCTTATAAAGAAGAACAAGGTAATTGATTCCTGCAGTGTTTGGGTTTTTCATGTTTGTTGGGACTTCTTTGGTTTTGTTTGTGCTTTCAAAAGCTTTCTCTGATATTTAGCTGAATGTTTGTTTTATCCAGTTATGCATGGTGGGAATCGTGCTAACACCTTTGTTCTTACTTCATAAAGCTCAAGACCCTATGTGGTTTTTCTAACATCTCAGAAGTAAAATAAATGCTAGTTTATACAACACATTTTATGTACAGAATGCTTATGAAAAAGTTCATAGAGAGGGTCAGATTCCAGGAATGGACACCAATTTTCTTTGTAGTAGTTCTTCATAATGTAGCTAAGTACTGTAGACAGGAAATGAGATATGAGTTGAGCATTGTTCTGCATTACTCCCATTTCTCTTTGGTTTTATACTGCTTTTGGTATATGCTTTATTGTGAGAGACTACATGGTATATGCTTTATTGTGAGATACTACATTATGACAGCATTTTTAATGCACTTGTTGAAAACACATAGGTGTTGAGTTTATGATTGTAAATACTTGGAATGGTAACATAATGAGAACATAATTTTGATCCATGTACTTCTGTCAAATGTTAGCTCATACTAACATCCTTATTTGAAAAACAGCATTAAAAGCAACCATAAGGAATTTTATTGTTTTAAAATTATTTAGGGATATTATTGCATCTAGAAGATTAAAATTCTCATCTCCCTATTCAGCATTTTAGCAGACTGCCCCGCTTTGAGCCAGAAACTCACACTTTGGCAGCTGAATTAAGGTGGTTCCTGTCATTAATATATTGCCACATATTTACAAAGACAGGGCCTGATGAAAACAGTGAGAACTAGATTTCAATTTCTTCCGTGTGCACACAAAAGATAAAAGGTACAAGGGAAGAGTTACTCTACATAGACCTATCTCAGTCATGAAGACTTCTATTACTCACTTTTCCCAGTCTGTTCCAAAACCTTATTCAATAAAGCAATATTTTTTCTTTTTCCTTTTTTCTTTTTTCTTTCTCCTTTTTTCCTTTCTTTTTTTCTTTTTCCTTTTTTCTTTTTTTCCCCCTTTTTTTCTTTTTTTCCTTTTTCTTTTTTCTTTTTTTTTCTTTTTTCTTTTTTTTTCTTTTTCCTTTTTGCTTAATAAATATTCTATTTTTAACAGTCAGAATGTTCCCTCTGGTTATTTTAGGATCACCAGTTTTGGTATTGGTTCGCAAGAAACTTTTGGCTTCATATCTTTGAATCTTCTATGAGTAGAAAGAAAAGTTACCACAGAGGCAGATAGGGTAATCCTTTAATACATTTTCTGACAGAAGCACCAGAAAACCTCTATCCAGCTTGCTGAAAAAACATGAACCTTCATGTAAACACAGGTTATTAAACTAAAACATACATTATTTTCTTGTTGATAATGCTGACAGTGGAAATGAGTTTTAAGCAGGGCAAACACTAGTTTAGCTGCACAAGTGGAACAAATTTTGTTCTTCTATAAATTCAAAGCTATTTGTTTAAGCACTACATATTTAATTTTATGCTTGCCTATTATCAGATTAGTTTTCAAATGCCATCTTTGTTCGGAGCTAGAAATACCAAACATACTGTCATGAATGATTATTCTCTGTATTGACTTGGAACACAAAGTGATGGTCAGACTGTAGATATGGACTAGAGGAAGTTACTCCTCACAACAATTGGAGGGGAGATAGAAACAAACAAGCAGCAAACCCAACACAACCCTTGTCTTTTTCATATGGCATTTGGTATTCACATCATAGAATTTGTTTCAAAGCATGTATTTTTCAGATTTTGGGATGTTTTTTAATAAGATCTAGAGTCTTGTTCAGAATACTTGCTGAATCAACTTTAGACCAATTTCTATAAACTTTTTCACTTGTTAAATGATTTATCCAGACAGGTATTTTCAAATATTCTTTAATCAGAATGTTTCACAGGTGGTATTCACCTCCTATTGGAAAAAAAGATCATAGAATTGTTAGGGTTGGAAGGGACCTCAAGGGGTTGGAAGGGACCTCATCTAGTTCCAACCCCCCTGCCATGGGCAAGGACCAGATCTCACAGGTTGCATTTTTTTTCAGTACAATGAAAGTTATTTCATTCATCCAAAGCTGTCTATTTTCATCATGTATTCCTATTAACCAGAGCATTTTCTTCCCAGCTAACCTTATTTTCATATTGGAAATCTCTCATTTTGTGTACCAATGGTGAAATGTTTTTCCTAGGAGAAGAATGATTAGTCCTTTAATACTAGAAGAGCCTTCCTTTAAAAGAGCAACAATAAGATATTACAGGTAATAAGGCTCCCAAAATAATTTTCCTTTAATTTTTGCTGTTTATTTTTCCTATCCTGTTTTGTACTCATGTGACATTTGTACTGTAATTCAATAAGCAATGAAAAACTTGTGCAGAATATCTAATAGTTGTAGTTTGATGATTGTGTTGTCATAACTAATTTTCTAGAAGGAAGATATTCACATATACCATATCAGATATACTGCTTAGTCTTTACTGTAACATCATAGTAGTATTTCATTATATTGTGTGATTATTGCAAGGCTGTGTAATGTGAGTGCATAACTATATGTTTGCTTATTAAAAAAATGATTGAAAAAAAATCTAATTGAGTGTTCTTTATGACCTTGCTGATAAGTCACCATTCATCACATAGGGACAGAATGAAAAGCATACCTTTGGAAAATATGTAGGGATCTTTTCCTCATAGCTGAAAGTCATGTTCATACAATGGAACATGATACTACTTCTCTATGGGTGAGATGTCCCTAAAAATACCTACAGTTGGCTGGAGATCCAGAATATGTGCCATAGCAAGTGCGGGTAAAGCTTTCCCTATATAAATGGTGATGTATTTCTTCATCAGCAGTTGGTGAATATAAGATACTAATTAAAATTATGTTTTTGGGGTATTTTTGTTTGGTTGTGGTTTTTTTTTTTTTTTTTTCTGATTTCTGTTTGGTTGGTTGTTTTGTTTGTTTGGTTGTTGTTGTGGGTTTTTTGGATACTTATCCATGAGTGCATCCAGTTGAATTCTTCTTGTGTCAAGTTATAACCAGCAATGATCAGTTACTCATGTGACTTTCTTTTTTTATGATATGTTAAAGTGCATGGTTGATGTTCCAAAATGATCACCAGCTGCGAGAAAACTAACTGCTATTTACAATAATTAATCAAAACCTTATGTGTAGACCTATCTATTTTCATTGAACTCCAAACTCCAAACAACTGTGCAGTACCATTTCTGAAATAAATGGCATACACTGTGGAAACAAAAAAAAATTATTCATATACATGCAGTATTTACTTAGCTTTCACATTTTGGAGTCTCCTATTATCTTTTGTTTTTTGAAATGATACCCTGAGAAAGATTCCTAGGGTAAAAATACAGATAAGATTATGAAAGCCAGTGCAATTACTTGTAGGCAAATTGCATTATAATGAAGACTTCTCCAGACAAAATCATTGCTTTAAATCAAGATTCTCTGAGGCTTGAATATGATTTGGCTTGTCCCACAAAAGAGATGCCTTTGTTTTATTTCAATCTGGCCTTTTCTAAGAGCATTCTGAGACCAGCTCAGATCTCAATCCATTCATTGGAAAGACACTGGATTTTTCAAAGCATCAGATGTATGTCAGGGCTGTCTAAAATATAGGTGTATTGTGATGAACTCAGTAGTTTGCAGAGAAGCTTCCCATCACTGGAAAGAATCAAAAATTTGTTCTAGTGTAAACATAAAAATGAAACTTCAATTCAAACTTGCCTGAATTTTGTGACAACTGTTTTAAGAAATAATATGCAAGTATATTATTTTTCATTTAATATTATGTTTTAAATTTATGGTAAATAACCAAATGGAGTTGATTTGGAAAATATATATCCTGACCAATGCTCAAAGAAAGCAGTCACATTAAAAGCAAAAGTCAGTTGTGCTCTTTTGAAACACTAAGATTTTATATGTTTTATCTGAATATATTTAATGTCCCTGACTTCAATCAATCAAACAAACAAACATAAAAATTTTCCTTCTGCATGTAGTTTGTAATAATCTGATAAATAAGATTGTAAAGTTAATAAGAAAATGATGGTACAGTGAAGGAATAACATGGGGGTTTACCATTTTATAAAATAGTACTAGCCAATTCATACATCTGGGACACAGAAGGAGGTTGACTTCTATCACTCTTTCTCTGGAGAAACTAACTCATGTTTGTTCTTGCTGTCTTCAATATAGATCATTTTGCTTTTCTATTTCTGACCAGAATAGTGATGTTTTATATTCATTCTTCACTGATATAGAAGAGTCTTTGCACTCCAAAGAATAGAGAAACGAGTCTCTTATGTTTGTGAAGTATTTTGAATTTGAAATGATTGCCCTTTTAAAGTGTATAAACAAGGATAAGGGGCGAAAAGCAAGAGGACTGACCGAAATCAAGCAGAAACATAAGGTCCTTGTTTGATGGCTTGAATGAGTGGTTCCCTGGCAAAGAGTCAAGGTCAAAATTAAAACTGAGCAGAGTAGCTAGCATTGCAACCTCTACTGCAGCAAAGATGGCTTTTGAAATGCATGTGTCTTCTTAACTTTTGACGAATCTTAAGGGCTTGAGTAGAAGGTATGTACAAGAGTTTGCAGTCAAGAGGGCCATGTGATTTTACTTATAACTGGGAAATAGGCCCAAAATCTCTTTCAAATTGAGAAGTTAGTAAGAGCTTTGGATATATCCACACAGATGTATGCAGGTACATATATGTTTATACAAATGTATACAGTAACATTTTTTTCAGCTATTGAATCTAAAATTCTAGTGTAATACACACAGAAAACAATACAAACAGATGTGCTATAAACACTGAAAACATCAGTAAAAAATAAGTAGTTAAATAACATACCTAGTTGAAAAAATGGTTATGGTAAAATGTAGAATAAATGTTCTGCTGTATATGGAACTGCTGTGATGGAAAATTTCTCTGGGGGCTGGAAGCTTGAAGACAAGTCATGCATAAACTAAAACAGCTTATGGGTAACAAAATTAATTTCTGGACTTGGGACACAGTGCAACAGTAATGGCAAATTATAACATTTCCTACCTGAGTCAACTGTACCATATAATGCATGAGAGAGGAGAACTCCTTGTTTCCTCTTCACATATATATCTTGTCTGTTTTCTTAGGGAGACAAATATACAGTGACAAGTAGGGGAATAATTATATCTTTCAGAAGCTTGTATTCAGGAATATTTGCTGAGAGATAAAAGCAGTGAATCTCTCCTCTTGCATCAGTTAAACACCTTTCTTCCCCATAGCTCATTGTTTCTGTTAGTTTGTTGTATTTACTTACCCTCTGGGTAAAACTTCACACCTGATTTTAAGATGATGAGTAAGATGCTGCCTAAGGATTAAATCATCAGTTGTCCAGGCAGAGAATTTAAGAGTTATTCCTTTAATCTAGGCACAGTGGTTGAAGTGTCTGTACATCAGAGAGGACAAGGAGTCTCTGCTGTGCAGCCAGCTACAAAAAGTTGCAGGAACATTTTGGTGGCATGATTTATTGATTTTGGTTTGACTGGTTGGTTGGGTTGTTGTTGTTATTGTTGTTATGGGCTTTTTTCTATTTGTTTGTTGTTGGTTTTGCCTTTGGTATATTATACTATAAGCTATATGTAAACTTAATAGATTTCTAAATGTGCTGTACAGGTTCAGGATTCCCCTCTGAGTGATCTTTTCTTCTGATTTTCCCCACTTGCAGAAGACAAGTACAAGAAAGCCATTATTTGATATATCTTCCATCTACAGGGGTAAAAATCATGGAGGGATTCCTGTGTGAGGAAGCCATACCACTTGTGGACTACAATAGGAATCACCCAGAATCATTCACAGCTGAGCAACATATGGGTGTTGGCTTTGTGGTCATTATCTAAGATCAAATGACAAAGAGTAAGAAGCAAAGACAGAAAAAATATGCTGAGGTCATATTAGCCAATCTACTCAAATGGTCACTCTAACATTTTTTTCAGATCAAGTTTTACTCCCCTTTTTGATTCAAATCCCTTTTTCATTTGGTAACAAAAGGAGGGGGAACAGTTACACCCAAGGTTAGGTGCATTTGTAACAAATTCTGAGACCTGCAATGCACATATCAAGACTATATTACATATATTTCAATGAAGCAGGCAATATTTGAAACCTGAAAAATATATATGTAAATGTATTTAAGCGTATTAGAGATGGTAAAGTAATTTTGAACTTTGGTTTAGGAAAATTTTAAAGATGATACCACTTTCCTCAGGTGTTGTGAAACTGCCTAGCTGGCAATGGGACAGGAAGGCAAGATGATTTACCACTCTTTGAGACCAAGGACATTTACAATCAACATGTGTTTGTGTTAAATGAAGATCTGCCAAGCTGGCCTGCCAAAGAGCTGAAGGAGGGAGTCTTACAAAGATAAGATTGCCCTGTTTTGGCTAAACCTCATGAAGCAGGGCTCAAATAACATAAACACCCAACTTCAAAGCAGTTTTTGAGGGCCAGGGTACCTGAAAAAATACTTTTGCCTTTTGCATCAGGGAGCATGTGTGCCACTGGTACCAGGGTCAGCAAGGGTGGGGGGCGGGGAGGGGACACAGCACAAGCACCATTATCAGCTGCAGCAGCATCTGAGACCAGGGGATAAGACAGAGAGGAGGACAGGCCATCCTCCTTTTCCTCCACCTAAGTCAGGAACACCTTTCTTGGTGAGAACTGTGCCTTCAATATGGCTGAACTTTTTGCTGCATTACCGTTAGAGTTATACCAAAGATTTGAATCTCCAGCTGTGTTAGATGTTACCCAGATCTGCTGTATCTGTTTCTTTGAGCAACTAAAGTATTTGATTGTTTTAACCTACTGAGCTGTGTCAGAGCAAGTCCTTATTGAGGCACCAAAAAGTGGAGGCAGATGTTGATTTTGCCACATAGTTCCAGCAAGAGTCCTGGACTCTGGGACAGGAAAACATTGGGGTCTTTTATCACAACATGACACACTCTGACACTCAGGAGAAAAATAAAAATGAAAAAAAAAAAAAAAAAAATTACGCAGGCCATAAGAGGAACTTTTGGGGGTTACTACTATCAGGAAAGTGTTTAGACATTAAATATTTTTTAAGCCCTGAGTTCAAGCCTTTATATTTCATTGTATGTTAAATGGGTTTAGGTTAATCTTTAAGCCTTGTCCCAGATGAGATGGTAATACTTCAAGTTAGAGACAGGCAAGAGCCAAGATGGAGGCAGCGAATGCAGAAGAGTGAAGTGGCTTTATGTATTGCTCATGGGGGATGGATGACATCACTATTGCTAATCAGTGAAGATATTTTTGCTAGTTACTTAAAATATTAATATCCCCTGAATATATGTGATATAAATCCACAGCTACTCTTCATAGTGTCAATGTTTAAAGAAGTGCTATGCAGAATACCAAGTGCCATCCCTCAAAGCAAATTTGAATACAGGATCTCTCCAGTAGAGTAGAAAAGCAGTCACTAAAGGCTGCATCTAGAAGAAGAGATTTTTATTATACTTTATAATTTTTTATTAAGAAAACTCATGGGAGCTGTTTATTTGTTCCCCTCTGAGCCACCCAGCTGTTCTTTCCATTTGTGGTCTTAGGGCTAATTACATAATGTCCCTAATTTTTACTTTCTGGTAAATCAGATCAGAGCATTACCTGGAGGGCAAGCTCTAATTAAAGGCATTTCAGAACAAATTGTCTAAAGAGCTTGTTTAGTGTGATTAAATGCAAGTGATGGGCCTCTTTCTCTCCCTTCCCTGCCACTCCACACACACCCCCTCCCACTCACCCTCCCCTGCCACCCCCATCTTTTTAAAAACATGAATATTTACCTTATACAAAACTTTGCAGATTAAAAAAAGAATACCAGCAATGACAGTTTTAATTAAAGGCATATAAAACAAATGGCAGCACTACCCAAGAGAACAAACTGAACTCCCTCTTTGTGGATATATGCAGATGAACATTGTATTCTCCCACTACTGTTTTAATATCTCAGAAATTTCAAAGTCTACAGTAGATGGCTCACATCATGGATGAATGGAAAGAGAAAGGTGAACCCTTGACTCATATTGTGTGTGTTGCATATTGTCTAGGAACAGAGAAGAAAGAAAAGAGAAAAGTATGCTGCTAAAGATACTGTATAGCCTTGGAAAATATCATATGGGTGACATTGTAGTGGGTGTTTACTACAGGCCACTTGATCAGGAAGAGGAAGTCAGTGTGGCCTTCTACAGACAGCTGATCATGATTATTACAAGGGCCTTCAACCACCCTGATATCAGCTGGGAAGACAACACAGTGATGCGCAAACACTTCAGGATGTTTCTGCAGAGCATTGATAATTGACACAGGTGATAGAGGACCCTATGAGGAAAAGTGTGCTGCTGGAACTTGCGCAGCAAAGATCTGGTGGGGAATGTGAAGTTGGAGGCAGCCTTGGCTACAGTGGCCATGAGACAGCAGAACTAGGAAATAGGTCATAAGTAGGATTTCATCCCTGGACTTCAAGACAGATAAATTTGATCTCTTCAGAGACCTACTTGGAGGAATCGGATTGGTTTAGTACTCTAGAAAGGAACAGAAGGGGAAAAAGATCTGGTTAATATTCATGTGTGACCTCATCCAAGCTTGGGACCAGAAAGTCCCCATGAGTAAGAAATCAAACAAAAGAAGGAGGAGACTTGCATGGAAGAGCAAAGAGCTTCTGGAAAAACTCAAATGAAGAAGGAAGTTCACAGTATGTGGAAAAAAGATCTGGTCACTTGGGAGGAGTACAGGAATGTTTTCAAATCATGTGTGGACACAGCATCAGTGGTGATGGTAACTATCTGCCATCAGGGTGTTTGGTTTGATATTGATTTTTATATGCATATATTTGTATATAGCAGATTTTACTGTTAATTGCATTAAGGTAGTTTCAGTTCTCTTTTTCAATTCAAAAGTCTCCCTCCCTTATTCGCTTTCTTTTTCTCTTTGGGAGTGGAGAGAGGTTAATACAGAGTATCTGTTACTTGTTTGGTGGCCAGAGCAGTTCTTTCCAAGACAGGTTCAGATTGGATGTTAGGAAAAATTTCTTCACAGGAAAGTTTATCAAAAGTTGTGACAGGCTGCCTAGGGAAATGATGGAGTCACCATCCCTGGAAGTATTTAAAAGATGCATGGATGTGGTGCTTAGGGACATGGTTTAGTGATATTCGCTTAGCAGTAGTGGTGGGATTGAGAGCCCAAGGCAAGTGGTTGGACTCTTCCAACCTCAACAATTCTATGCCTCTGATTCCAACAATTGATAACAGTATAAAGGACTAAGCAGAAATGACCATCTATGCTTTGTCTGGGGAAGATTTAAAAACTCTTCAGATTATATCACCAAGAGTTAAACAGCCTGGAAGTGGGAAGACTCTTATCTCATTCAAACTATCTCAAATATCTGTGCAAATATCATAAAGAGCAGTAGGTAACAAAGGAAAGTGTGAGTCTGAACAAAAGAAGAGATGTGACTCTGTTTCCCTGGTGGCACGGATTCTGGCTTCAGTCTTTGGAATCTGATTCGTCCACCAAGACACATCAGCAGGGGAAAAGTGAATGGAGATTTAGGAAATGAATACTGACATTTTAATATTCTGTCTTGTATTATGCTTATGGAAATGTAAATAATGTGTTTTACAAGAGAATGAAGAGGGTGATATATTACCTCTGCCCTGTTCCTGATCCTTTTTAATTCCCACTGCACCATGTGAATCTGAGGTTGTCTGACATTCTCTAATTAAATTTTTTGTCCTGGATTGGCCTTGAATATGTTGACTCCACAGCAGCATGCCAATCTTCTTCCTGAAGTGACATCCCACTGGTATGAAAGCACATCATGGAAGCTCCTTTTTTCCCTGAGCAAGATATTCTAAACTCAATTTTTACACTGTGTTGTATAATAATAATGAGAATTTTGAACCATCACTATGAAGGCTTTTTTGTTATGTTTGGTTTTGTTTTTAAATGTACTCATTTGTTGGGCACATTAAAGTAATGTAGTAATTATCATGTGAAGTGATATCTCCCCTTCCCTGCCTCTTAATTAGGAGGCGAAATGCAACAAATCATGTCAGCAGTGTATGAAGCCAACTGAATGAGTTTTGAGACCCTTTGATTTGCCTGATTTTACAATGCTTAGGAATGTTCACCTTTCTCATCTCCCTAGCTAAACATCTGTGTTGAGAAAATAGACCACTTTCAGATGGTTAATAGAGATTCCTAAGGAAACTATCCCATTATAGAGCTGTAAATGCTTCTAGAATTAGAAGACTACCAAAATTTCCTTAGCAAAAGCTGTAGATCATAACACAGGAAAAGTTAAATAAAGAGAAAAAAAAAACAATTTTAGAATTCATGGTCCATTCTTCTGCATGGAGGAATGATATACAGATTCTATCTTACATTTGTAGTGTACAACAAAACCCATGTGAATGTGGTATCCCTGCTTTCCATGAGTAATCAGGTAGTTATCTATATGAGCGCATAAGTGTATTCTCCTTGACTTGAGGATAATAAGAAAGAGCTAAAGATCCTACCATGTGGTCACTTTTATGTTTAGAGGTAATAAAAGATTTCCCTGGACTGGTCAGGAGAGCTTGGAGGCTCACCAAAGACTATTAATATTTGCATTTTGTACTTCAAGTGTGATCTTCAATAAATCCTTTAATCTACATGTGTGAATTTTTCTTCTTCAAAGGTTATAATAGTGCCTTTCTCTTCAGTGTTTATTTCTCTAATCTGCATATGTTTCTGGTAAAGGAACTGTCTGTTTATTGATACTTGTGTAGAATCTAATGGACTGAGGCCCAAATCTTGGTTCATGCTATACAGAGTACTGCAATATAGGCAATAATAACATTTATATGCATTTGAGGAGTGTAATGTACATAAAAAGACTGCTGGGAGTAAAGTAGATGATAGAACTACAATGAATGGGGATTTAAGACTCTGACGCCATGGGGGAAAGTTTTACAGTCATTTTAAAGTGATATTTTAAAGCAAGGGTATAAATAGCAGTCATGCTGCACACCTTGATTTCCATTCTCTGGAAATCAGCTATTGCTAGCTATTTTTGTTATTGAAAGATAACTTTCTAAAACAGATATATAAAGGACATTGTTGTTTAATGAAATAATATTACATGTAAATTTTAAAAATATGTTTAATTCATAATCTTTCATTTGTGGAATAAATACCAACAGTTGCCAAACAGATGAGAGTTTGAAAGTAGACGTCTCACACACTAGGCAAAATCAGGTTGAGCCTCCTTTTTGACTGCTTCATCCATTAGCCAAGTCAATGCACAGAATCAATAGCTAAAGCTTGACTTCACATGCTAGAGATTCTGAGCAAGGGAAAGTGGCAGGAAGAAATTTTTAACTTTTTAAGTGATTCACTTTCTCTCTGCTAACTGCTCTATTAGAACAGACTGAAATGTATTACAATTGCTCAACCTTGAAGTTAGAACTGTGCCTTCCTTTACGCTCTGTGCCTGTGAAATGGACAGAGTTGATAGACAATAAAACAGACTAGTTTTTCCCTGACATCTTTCCAATATTTTGTTGTCTGAAAAGATCAGGGAAATTGGAATTATGTGGGTTTGTTTGCTCTTGAAATATATGATATTGTAGAATATGGCAAGTTTAATTCTGACAGGAAGTGACAGAATTTGTTTCATTGTGGTCATTATTTTTTAAATTTTATTTTAACATAAAATTTGGCTTACTTTCAAAGGGAAAATATTGCCAAAGTTTTTGGTTTGTCAGTTTTCAAAAGCAGATGATGAGTTTGCCTTTAGACCATGTTGACAGATGGATCACAGTATCACAGTATCGTCAAGGTTGGAATACACCTCAAAGATCGAGTCCAACCTGTCACCACAGACCTCATGACTAGACCATGGCACCAAGTGCCATGTCCAGTCCCCTCTTGAACACCTCCAGGGACGGTGACTCCACCACCTCCCTGAGCAGCCCTGTGTCCCCTTTTTCTGGTGCTGGTTGCTAGAGAGAAGACCAACCCTTTCCTGGCTACAACCACCTTTCAGGTAGTTGTAGAGAGCAATGAGGTCGCCCCTGAGCCTCCTCTTCTCCAGGCTAAACAACCCCAGCTCACTCAGCCTCTCCCCATAGGGCTTGTGCTCAAGGCCTCTCACCAGCCTCGTTGCCCTTCTCTGGACAAGTTCAAGTGTCTCGATGTCCTTCCTAAACTGAGGGGCCCAGAACTGGACACAGTACTCAAGGTGTGGTGTAACCAAAGCAGAGTACAGGGGCTCAATGACTTCCCTGCTCCTGCTGGCCATACTATTCCTAATGCAGGTCAGGATGCCATTGGCCTTCTTGGCCACCTGAGCACACTGCTGGCTCATGTTTAGGCGGCTGTCAATCAGCACCCCCAGGTCCCTCTCTGTTTGGCAGCTGGGGATACCCCAATATTTAAAGGATTCCTAATCATCGACTTTTTTGAAAATATTTGCCACTAAATTGTTTTCTGTATTCAACAGAGATTTAAGATTCCAGCACTCTATAATATGCATAATGTGCAATTTAAGGCATAATGTACAATTTAATCTGTATTTTCCTTTTCCTATACACTTCAGGTAAATGTTTTAATGAAAGAATGTATCTCAAAGGCTTGACTCTTCACTGCTGATGATAATTCAAAGCTCCAAACTTATTGGTTTTGTATTGCATTCCACCCCAGTCTTTCAGCTTCTCTGAATTTTCTAAGAGGTTTTAAATGGATTTATGGAAGAAGGTGTCTTATTAAGTGTCAAATCTGGCAAATTGAAGGTCAGAAAGCAACAATTCTAAAGTGAAATTACTGGCAGTATTCTGAAAAAGAATCTTCAGGGAACATCAGTTTTTCATACAGAAATGTCAGAATATGTCTTTAATATGCCTCTTGGAAAAAATAAATCTGCTTATCTTAAAAGTAACTGTCTGTTTACGTTCAACTGTCAAACAATAAAGACAGGTAATAAGCTTTCTGTTTTGGCAAGTAAAAGTACACTTGCACAGACTCAGTTTTCTACTTCTGCATGCATCCTGGCTTTGGCTAGGATAGAGTTATTATTATCCCAAGAAGTTTGGAGGGACCACAGCTGGGATAGCCAACCAGCTCATACCATACTGACCTTAAGCCTGCTATATAAGGGGAGGGCTGGCAGGGACAGGAGTGACAGTTTTTGGCACATGCTGTGTCAGGTGAGATTGTTGGGGTTTATATCACTTGCTTTATATATGTATTCATTAGTATAATTGTTATTCCTGTTGTTTCTTCTTTTTTCCCCCTTCCCCCTCCCTCCCCCCGCCCTTATTCTGTTAAACTCTCCCTGTATCAATCTGTGTGCTTTTGTGTTTTGCTCACAATTTTTCTTCCTATCCTATTAGTGGTGGTTGGGATTGTGTTCAAGCAGCTGTATGGCGGTCAGACACTGGCTAAGTCTAAACCATGAGAGTATAAAATAGTGAAGAATTTTTACAAGTTGCTAGGCTTTCACAGGGCTTTTTAGTGATTCTCTAATCTGCTCACAGAGAGATGGTGTTCTGATTTAGACCCAGCTGTCAGCTGAGCCCCGTGCAGCTGCACACACAACCAGCACCCCACTCTCACTCCCCAGCTGGATGGATAGGATAACCAGGAGAAAAAGGCAAAAGTTCTGTGGGTTGAGATAATAGAGAGGAGGGAAAAAATAAAAGGAATAATAACAATACTGATAAAGTAGTATATAAAGAAAGGGGATATAAACATTGTGTTGACCATGATGATCTGGCCTAGCTGTACCCATACACACAATCCTGCCTCACTGTCTGCTGTTTACCTTGAAATACCTGTGTTTGCCCTGGCCAGCCCTCCCTGTATATAGTGGAAGTGATGTCATCAAATATTCCAATGGCTGGTTCAGCTCACTGTCTTGGCTGTGGCTCTTCCCATTAGCCTTATCTTAGCTGAACCCAGCACAAGTGGTAAAACAAAATCATAATCAATCTGTTATCATACAAATGCAGAACTACAGAATAATTTAGGCTAGTAGATACCTCATCTGTCATATTTATATCTCTACCAGAGCTCATGTCCCAAAGATGAGGCCACAGACCCCAGCTCTGGTCTTGAAGGACGTCAGCCAACCCCTCTGGGAGCATCCTTAGGTCCTGGGTGGCTGCACTATGAGGGGTAATTGCTGCAGCTTGTGCTTAGGTTTGTGCTCCCTGGCAAATCTCCATCAGCCGTCTTGAATGATCACCTTCTGTCCAGCACCCATGGACTCAATGAAAACCCTCAGCCTATCTTATTGTTTTCCACGGGCTTGTGAAGATAAAACTAGATTAAATCTATCATTAATTTTGAGATTCTCTTGCACCTCAGGTCTGAATAGAAGCAGTAATAAAATATGAGGGGGAAAAAAAGAAATAAAAAGAACATATTATTGAGAGGAAAGAATTTTTACACTTATGAGTGAGTTTTGTCTCTGAAAGAGTAACAAAGGTCTCACTGACTTCAGTGGAGTAAGACTTGTCCTTGTTATTTATGGAGAATCAGGTGGGATCTGAAATATCCTGTAAGATCTGACATACAAAGTAGATGTTTACCTTTGATCAAAGTTTTATCAAATTTATATAGCAAAAACAAACCAGCTTTTAATTTTTTTTCCTTTTCTCCTGGGAGGAATTTTGCTTTAATAGCTGGATGGCAAATACATTACATGCAAGTCTTATTCTACTAAATACAAATGGCAAATTTATTATGTTGGCTATTGAACAAAACTTTACAACAATTAATTATAAAGACATTTTCAATTCACTACCATTGGGTAATCATAGTTCTTACATACTCCTATTAATTGTTCTGCAATACACTTAATCAATTTAAATTAAGTTGCTCTAATCAATAGTGATATTATTGTACCATATGGGATCAGGAGAAAGTCATGAAACACAAAATAATTGTGAATGTATTTCAGAAACTCAAGGGGAAGAGAGATATATTGAAAGGCATAGGTGTGACCACTTAAGGTCTTAATACCTTTCTCTAATGTAACAAAATGGGTTTGTGGGAATACAATTTTTTAAAATTAGAAGACAAAATCACATGAATCATGCTCTACTTGACTTCCCTGTCATTGGAATTGTCTGTGGAATTGTGGCTCACTTAAATATTAGTTTCACATTAGTGAGAATATAAGAGAATGTAGGAAAAGCGTGACGATTTTCTAGCTCAGAAGATGGCTACAAAAGCTGGTGATAACCCAAGCACACTCGAAATAAGAATAGACTACAACTATGGTGATGGATTTCGTAATCATTACTCATTACTACTTTACCTTTCTTTTAAGGATCACCTCTCCTTGAACAAAAGATAATGCACTAATCTTGTCAGGTAACAACACATTCTGTGAGTCTGTTCTTGCTGATAATCTAAACAAACATGGACCGTGATTTCTGTGGACTATCCCCTATCAGAAGAAAGATAACAGGTTAGATTGTGGGTTTATATTGTGCCATAGATATATTAGCTGCTTGTTCTTCCTTCATTCATCTGCAGAAAATTCAGTCTGTTTAATTATTAATATTTCCTTTCTACGGAAACAATGCAGGAAGAGAGGTGATCTCAGAGCTGATCTCATCCCAGCATCATGCTGGGACCTGATCTAGAAATGCACCCATGTTCTGGAGTTCAGAGGCACTCCTGAGTCATCTGGACAAACACAGTCTTATCTAAAGCTACTATGTGTATAGCAACTGATGCTCTGTTTTGAAAGGTATTCTGAGATTAAAATTACAGACCTGTGGTTTTAAGGGTTTTGGCTGAGGCCATTGACACTCTCAAAATGCCTTGACTCCTTTTGTACCTTTTATAATAAATGTATTTTGGCTTGCTAGAACCTGTGTTTGCAGACCTCTGTGTTCATGTATGGCCAGATTACTGCTAAATATTAGAGAAATTAACATATGCCTTTTCTATATCAGTATCTGCACCAAATTTCAATGTATTAATAACTTGGCAATTATACTTTAGATTGTCACAGTAAAACCCTTAAAAAGAACACAATCCCCAAAGCAAACGAACACCCAATACTTACGACAGGACATTTTATGTCTTACATAAATATATGACACTGAAAACACTGCAGCCCATAAAATAATGCAATCATCAATGCATTCCAGGAACCTCTTAGATTTCTGGTGCCCTGCTGTGTGGTCCTTCCAACAGATATCTGGGTGGTTGAAATCTCCCACGAGAACCAGGGAGATGGTGCACATGAAGCTGCTCCTATCTGTTTATAGAAAGCCTCATCCCCTCGGTCTTCTTGGTCAGGTGACATTAGCATACCCCCACTATCATGCAATTTCCCTTCCCTTGCCTCACCCACAGGCTCTCTGTCACCTCTTCTTCTACTCCCAGGTGGAGCTCTATGGACTCCAGTTGGTCATTGATTTAGAGGAGCCCACCCCTTCTCCTCCTCCCCGCTTGTCTTCTCTGATGAGGTTATGCCCATCTAATCCCACGCTCCAGTCATGGGAGCCATTACACCATGTCTCAGTAATGTCAATGACATCACAGCCCTGCAGATAAGCAGGCATTTGTAGCTCTTTACATGTTTGGTCTGTAGCTCTTCCTTGTTCTGCAGCTCTTCTTGCTTGTTTCCTCATGCTCTGTGTTTTGGTGTAGAACTCCACTGAAGTGGATTTACTTACTGAGGTTCCCTTATCCTGCTCTTCAGGTGCTCTACTCACAGCCTATGGCCCAATTTAAGCACCAGGGTGCTTATTAGTGACATTGTCTTTGAATAAGCCAGTGTTTAAATGACAGCTGCTTCATACTGCTTTATAACCAGATGTTATTTTCTGTGACACTTTGGTAGACTTTGGTAGACAAGCAAAATTCCAGTGTACCTTTATCTGTTACATTCCAGTTTTTGGAAACTGGAAAGTTTGTAGGTGTGTTCAGCAAAAATCCATCAATTTTAGAACATTTTAATGTATGAGTTTGATCAGGCACTTTTTAAAAAGCCTGTGCTGGAATCAGTGGACTCTTCAGAAATACCTTAATAAGGAAGGTGGATTTCGTTCTACAAGATCCTTGTTCAGATTGGCCAATCCAAGAAATTTATAAAGTTCTGATCAGAGAGATTTAGTTTTTATTTATATTGTGGTGTTCTAATCTTTCTAGATATTTCTCTCAGTTGCTTTTACAGCTGCTTTTGATTACCCTCTTCCATGAAAGTTTCTTCAGTGACAGCAACAAAAATTTAAAACAAGAGTATCAAGTTGGTATTACTGTCTTCAGGTTATCAGTGTGCTTAAGCAAACTGGTTAACTTTAACTAAGTGGATCTGTCAACAACATACTGGTCATTAAAATAAAGTACTGTCTTAATCAAAACTGGTTTTAACTTCAAGCTTGTCTGAACTTGCAAGATTCATAGCAAAAATTCTGCCAGATTTCATCTGAATCCTTCTATAGCATATAAAACTCGGATGAAGTTCTGATACTTCTGGGGTTTGAGTGGTCTCAAGGTCTAACTTTCAGATTTGTAAGAAAACTGATGTGATCTTTTTCAAGTATTTTCTTTCTTAATATTTCACTAACTTGATTATGAGCTCAAACAATATAAATAATTTCAATTTTTTCTCTGTGTGTGTGCTTAGCTTTGTCTAAATACAGGAACTATGTACCACAGTACCAGGGACATTATGAGTGCAAGAAATTTTATTTATTTATTTATTTATTAATTATTACATTATTTATTTTAAAGACATAGTAGGAAATAAGTGTTAAAACTTTACAATGTTAACAATTTTACAGTGATAAATAGAGGTATGACAGTATCTTCTCAAATATTCCTAACTGGTTTAAAATCCTTTCACATGAATCAAGCTTATGCCTCCCTTTATTTTTTTTAAGTGCTCATTCCCTAAACCTCTTTGTATGAATGGGTTTAGCTGGCTAGACTGTAAAACCTGCATTAACATTTATACAAAATGAGCATTCACTACTGGCAGTGTTAATACAGACAGTCAATCAGAGACTGGTAGCAGTCTTGTGCAAATTAACTGACCAATCACATCTAACAGTTTAAATAGTAAATGTAATGTGGGACAGAGTTTGACATGTTTGAATAGTCCTTTTGTTTGCTACATTTAGGCTCCCATAGAAAGCAGCTATTCAGGGTAAGTGAGAGTACTGACTAAGGGCTAATCCATGTTTTTTCACAATCTGTACTATGGAATCTATCTATAAAAAATAAGGAATAATAATTGGATAATTTAAAATACATATCTAATAAAAATATTATTAATGATCTTGTCTCTCATGAGCAGAAAAAATAAGATTGTTGTAGAATGATTCACTGGGAATTATTCACACAGCTGTAGAAATTATTCAGGCTGACAGATTGATGGGTAGAACATGCCCATAAAAGCAGGATATTCCCCACTCTTTGTTATCCTTTGTGTGCTACACATTCTATGGCTTTGACACGGATTCTACAAGTACATACAAAGCAATGAACGTCAGCCAGTAGAATGATCCCTGATTTTCCTGTAAGCATGAAATTAAAGGATATGACCCCACAGGAGTAACTGACTGAAGACAGAAATGGAAAGTCTTTGGCTTCAGTTTTATTTATGTGCATAAAAGTTCGTTCAGTTGATTTTTTCTTTTCTCCTGGTCGAGGAAAACACTTATCGGTAATAAGCAAGCAAACAGTCACAGCAAATGGGTCACCTTCCTTTGCTGCAAGCAAGAATGAACTTGCAGTTGCTAAACTAGTATGCTAAAATACACTGTAAAAGTTCAGTAACAGGCATAACATTTTTCTGAAGTAAAATTTTTTGAAACTGGCATCTTCCTGTTTCTTCATATAAGAATAATAACATTTGTGTAGTTTTAGTTATATACATATATATATATATATTTGGTTGAAGATACTGTAATAATCATCTCAGTCATGTTTAACCTGGTGAATTTATGAGTCATTCCTTTTAATTTTTAGCATGAACAACTTTCCTTATCTAAAGGTAGTTTCTCTACTGGCAGTTCAACAACTTTGGTACTGTAAAACACTTACTACAAATGGAACACAGTCTTTAAAAAGACAGAAAATAAGTGTTATTCTTACTTGAATATGTAGCTGCACCTTTTAAATCATCACAGCTGGTATCCTTGTACTAAGTAATGCCTATCAAGTGGATTACTGTGAAGGGAAATTGTATAGTCCTTGTATTATACAGGAGAAGCTAGATTTGTAGATACACGTACACTGTGTTTCAGATGTGCAAATGCAAGGAAGGTTTTCAGGAAAGCCACAGGATAAAATATTAGACTGTTTGGATTTTCAGTTTTACTCTTCTGAAGCCATCTCAGTGAGATTTGATACTGAAACTGAACATGAAATTAGAGGACATCTTGCTTTTATTTTTCCCATATGCTATAGTGTGCTAGATACCTTCTAGGACTAAATAAATAAATAAATACATACATACATACATACATATATATAATTTTTAAAATATATAAATAAAATATATGCATGTATGTGTGTGTGTATATATATACATATAAAGAAAAAAAAAAAGTCCAGTGTCATTCCTCAAAGAACTATCACAGTATGTTCATCCTGCTTGAACTTTTGTGCTGGATTATTACCTCAGGTAATTTCACTTACAGATTTCCTAAAGAGTGTTGTATAGAGAGTAATGAAAAAATGAATCTTAAAAACCTTGTGGTCTCTTACCACAAATTTAAGAATCCTTGGGTCATGGAATGCAGTAGTTTTGGTGGATAATCATACGCATGGACCGCAAACACTACTTTACTCTAAGAAATGTAGGCGGCATGCACCATTTCATTTACAGTTTAAGTATTCAGCTCTAACAGCAATTTACAAATCTTTTGTAAATGCTAAGGAGCCTTGAGATGCGTAGATACCTCTGTTCATAAAGTTAGCATCCCTTACACCTGGTCCACTAGGTATTTTGCACATACATTCATCTGTCACTGTTTACAAATAAGAGTGGGAGAAGACATCCAAGAACTTTTTAATAATATACTCATGACTGGAGATGTTATGTGAGAAGTACTAAACTACTGAACTTAGGTTCCCTTCTGACACTTTAAAAGCTCAAACCCCTATCTTTCTCTCCACTCCCTACGTTTTACTGAGTGTTAGTGGTTGGAAGAGACCTCAAAAGGTCATATAGTCCAACCCCTGCTAGAGCAAGATCAGTGGTTTTCAGAAGCATTTTCTGAAGACACTTTCCACTTCTCTTGTCCAAGATGGTTCATTGCATGACAAGGAATACTTGAGCCACAGGCCCAGGGGAAAAAAAATAGCAATCTTGACTATAAATTATAATAAAAAGGGATTGCTCATGAATTTTTTGGTACAGCAACATCCATAAACATCACTGAGAATCTAGAGTCACCTTCATGTTTTCCATCAGGAATATCATGGTGAATGAGATAAAAACTTGGAACTCCTTAAGAAAATAAAAACTTAGTCCTCAGAAAAAGATAAATTCACTTTTCTTGCAGTGCCTATGAAAGCTGCACACACACTGAATAATGTAACAGGCAGCGTGGGTGGGTGTGCATGTGCAGGCAGAACATCTCAGTGCCACTGCTGGTTCACAATGCAAATTCATTCCCAGACATGTCTTTTCCACAAAATCATTTCATCGCATTCCACCTAACCTGAGTATTTTGAGCACAAAGGAACTTCATGCATCATGCTGTTTATCCTTGACCTTTCCTGTTGGGTTCAGGAAGGTACAAATGTCTTCTGCTCTCTCTTGGAAAATTCTAATTAGAAGAAAAGAAAGAGATTTAAATGTGTGAAATTTTAATAGAGTTTCCCACTGTAGCAATTGTACATTATGTCATCTTGGATAAATTTTAACTGAACTAGGTTTTGCAGAATGCCCACCAGACCTGTTTTCACAGGCTGTTTTGCCATCTGCACTATTAAAATATCTCCATTAAGTGTGTGTAGGGTCTAATCTTTCACAACTGATTACAAATTCTCTGTAATGCACAGCCTGAAATAGAATCACAGAAATTATTTTTTTTTTTAATTAAACTTGCAAATTTATTGTACTGGGGGAAAGAAAATGTAGTTATAATAATCTTAACCTGTAAAGGATGAAGATGCAGTTGGTCACAGTGACTGACAATAAAGATCAAATATTGATAAGGTACAATCATTTGACTCATGAGTGTTCAGAAAAGTTTTAACGTGTTTATATTGCTAGTCTGACAGCTCTTATATTTCTCTTAAAGTCTGTTTGAAAAATCCCACTGTATCTGAGTGACTGTCCTCTCACTGGAGTTAAATTACATGTGCTCATAGACTAAACAATTACCAAAAACACCCAAAAGCTGCTTTTCAAACCAGATATCTGTTCTTCTAGATATCTGAAAAAATAGAAAGATTTTCTGTTTTCTTTTATCCTACTTACCACTAACCTTTTTGTAATACATTTTCCCTCATTTTTCGTCTCTGCTAAAAAACCAAAAAGAGTCTAGAATGCACTGCCTGGAAACTGGAAGTATAGGTTCAAATCTTGCTCTGCGATTATCACCTTCTCCTTGTTCAGACACATTATATATATTCTGCCCTGCACTTCAGTTTCCTCCTGAGTTACCTATCTCATGAAAAGTATGGTTCCTGTGTTAAGACAGAAGATGATAAATGGAACTAGCTCAACTTCAGCTTTGAAGCAGCTGGAAGTCAGTAAATTCCATAGGTTTCTAGAATGCTTATTAGATTAGAATGGAATGGAATGGAATGGAATGGAATGGAATGGAATGGAATGGAATGGAATGGAATGGAAGAATAGAATAGAATAGAATAGAATAGAATAGAATAGAATAGAATAGAATAGAATAGACGAGGTTGGAAAAGACCTTCGAGATCATCAAGTCCAACCTATCACTCAACACCACCTAATCAACTGTGGATGGCACCAAGTGCCTCATCCAGTCTCTTCTTAAACACCGCCAGTGATGGGGACTCCACCACCTCCCTGGGCAGCCCTTTCCAATGGTCAATCACTCTTTCTGTGAAGAACTTCTTCCTAACATCCAGCCTAAACTTCTTCTGGCGCAGCTTGAGACTGTGTCCTCTTGTTTATCTATTGTTTTACCATTAATAATGTATTCACTTTTGACTGGTCTCTTCTACAACAACAACAACAATAAAAAGGCCACTGTGATGGTCTTTTTGCTTGTTTAGATGTTTTTTTTCTATAAGATTCTGCTTAGAATATGGATTCCTAAAATAGGATTTTTTTTATCCTGATTCCATACCTCTTTAGAACGAAGTTAGACATGGATGGAGAAGACAAAGTATTGGTCAGGAACACTTAAGGCATTTTAAAATATCTGCGCTGTCTAAAATCATGAAGGGTGTCATAAATCTTGGCTTCAGCTGGTACTCCCATGATTTCCAGTCTCATTTTGGCAAAACTGAAGCCTGAAATTTTACGAACATCCTTTAGTTTAAACTCCTAGTCCTGTCAACCTTGGGGCTTCCTCTGCAATGCTATTTACATCATGAGAATGCACCAAGCCGCAACAGCTGGCAGCCCTAGCCAAGCAGAGGGACTATGTTTTCTATGGCTTAATAACAGTTTTTTAGAATTATAATGCTTCCCTACAATTCAAACATTCGATAGAATGACTTCAAATGATGATTTAGGATGCAGAAAATGTTCATCTGGAAAATTACTGGTTTCTAGTATGCTGAAGGAAATGATATTTTCTCATAACAGGCCTAGTATTGACTGTTAGGAGCTGCATGATATATGCAATCTTTTGCAATTTTCTCCCTTATGTGTCTACATTTGTACCTAAAAATGTCTCAAAAGCTAAATATCTGAACATTTCTACCAAAAAAAAAAAAAAAAAAAAAGAGGAAAAAACTCTATTCAGATTTTTAAGGTAAATTGTCTAATACTAAAGTTGTTCTTAAAGGAGTAAAGAAAAGGCAGATCCTTCTCAACAAAGAAACAGCATCTTTGCATTCCTCTGAAGAATCCATTTGGATTTCTCAGGCTATCAATGTGCCTTACAACATTCATTCCTTAGAGCAAAGGAGTTTGTCTGCCACATCAGGGCTGAAAACCTTTTGACTCTTGGTTCAGAACTCCAGATTACTTTTTTTTTTTGACAAATGCTGACCTAAAAGCAGCAATGAAGAATGATAAGGAGATAGATAAGTATGACTTCATCAAGCCATCAAAAGGCAATCATCATTCTATAGCAGATGAGTCGATTGCATGTGCCTTCTTACCTTGTGCATACAAAGACATTGTGGTAGCACATTTCCTCTTTCTCGTGCACGTTGCAGACTACATCTATCAAGAAGAAAGATGGTCTAGGCAGCTCCAAAGGCAAAAAGAAAATGTATCAGCAGTGGGGGTATGACTCAGCAGGGAAATGACACAATGTTTATCTCTTCAGAAGGATGCAAACAAATACCTACTCATTCAGAAGCATCGGGTGTGGCCGTTCTTAACTCTAATCTTGTAGCCAGTTTAAACAGCAGCTCATAGCAATGTTACCAATTAAGGCCATTTAAGTCCAAATGATTATCTGTGTTATGTATCTGCCTGTCCTTCATTGAGGTCTGAATAACAGGGAGGTAGCTTACTCATAGCTAACTTGAAACAACTGGACTGCAACATTTTTTGCAATGGGCCATACAAACAGAAAAAGAATCCAATTCAGGCTAGTTCGAGGCAGACCGTTTAGTCAGATGTATGCATCAGGTCTCATTTATTCACATCATTTTATTGTCCATGAGGCAGAAAAGTCATGCATTCCAAACCAGACCAGAAGCAAGAATATAAGGGAGAGGGGCTTCTGAACTTTGGAGTAAAGCCAGAGCATGAACACTACTCTGTATAACTGGCCTCTACCAGTTCTTTCTGAGTCTCTCAGGAGATCATTTGCTTGAACTATGATCAGTGTTTTGACTGTCAATAGTGGCAAGCTAAAAAGAAGCCGAGGAAACCAAGCAAGTGGATGCTGATTCATACTTTAAACATTCCATAGTGACCCTGGCAAATCCTGCAGCAGCAGCAGGATTTTCCATGAGTTCTCTGAAGAGAAGGGAAATAAAGTTATCTTTTGCAGCTACTGCCTGGACATGCCTCAGAGCTGGGCCTTTCCCAGGGTTGCCCAAAGCCTTCTAATCCTGGCTCCCAACTGCTCCAGCACATCACATTTTACATCTTAGTAAGACACTATCTTTAGCCTCTCAATGGTGGGATATTTTAGACAAAAGAAAATTAAGCAGGCCAGCACAGATTTAAGTGCATCCTGAAACTAGCCACTAATGTATTATCTGCATAACTTGTTAGTATTGGCAAGAACATGAAACATAATTGTTGTTTTGCACTATTTTTAAGTGGTTTCTGTTAAGACATAAAGGAAGAGGTATTCTAGCTAATTAATAGTGATAGTTATTGTAATAAAACTTTGTTACACTGTGTCTGTATAATTTAATGTTTGTCTGAATTGGGGGAACAGAGCCTCACAAAGATACATGAGGGAAAATATGACTTAACAGAGAAAAATATGCCACTTCAAACATTACTACAGTGAGATATGTCTGACAAGTGTAGTTGGCTAAATGAAAGTGTGGTCATGGGGAACTTTTTATAGTGATTTGGATGTCAGTTATGTTTCAGATTTTACAGGATTTAAGCATTTTTCCCTAAAATCAGTGTGTTTTATTTCATTAGCTGTACAATTTGATCATTGTGGAGTTAATGACACAAACAAAATATGATTCCATATTGTGTAGGGGGTTTGTTTGTTTGTTTGGTTGTTTTTGTTTGTTTGGATGTCTTTTCTATGACAACTTTAAGGAGTCTCGGAATTTAGAAATTATTTACATGAATCCTGAAGTGCAGGTAGAAAGACTTTTATTACTGTGACTATGAACATTGCTCATATATAAGTACCTTTACTTTGATGAAGATGAGGTTTCTTTTATAAGATTCTCTCCTCTCTGAAAATGTTCTGCTTTTGGAACTCTTATATGTCCTTGTTTTTAGCAGAATGTTTCTCTAAGCTTGAGATCTGTGTCAGAAAGGCATGAAGACATGCAGTGGGGAAAGGAAAAGGTGGGCTAATCTGAGGGAGATGTTAACAGCTTGTAGCCAAGGGTTACAGAAACTCAAAGTATAAAACCTTCACTGAAGCTTAATTTTAGAAAAATTACTTAGGGGACAATTCTCCCAATCCACAAGAACTGTGCTTGTCTTAGCTCATGATTTCTGCACACAACAGAACTCCACTAGTAGTAACTGGAGTCTTATATATGTAGTGATAAAAAATGATACTTTAATTCATACTCATTATTTAATTTTCCCCCCAAGACTTTCATATTTAAAAAAATAATTAATTAATTAACAGAAGTGACATTTTTTCCTAAATTTTCTTCATTCAAGTTTGAGTTCTTATTTATTTAAGTTTAAAGAAAGTCCATGTATGTGGTATGGAGCAATTAAGTAAAAAGAAAAATAAATGGTCCATGCCGTGCAAAAAAATTAATCTTTTTATGTGAACCCAGGACTGAAAACCAGGCTGATTTTAAAGAAGCACTTTTGGTAATAGAAGATGACTTTTTTGAGTCTGAAGAGAGATGGTGTTCAAATACACGCATATCTATTTAAAAATTATCATTTGTTAATGTGAAGTACAGTGCTAACTGTATTTCTTTAGGCAGCTATGACAAAGTCAATTATTTTTCATGAGCACAAAAGAGTTAGAAGCACAGAAGATGCTCAAAAGTATTGTATATTTTTTCTCCCCTCAAATAACCATCCCTGTGAGTAATAGCCTTGCAATTTACGTTTGACTTGCATTTTGCTCCATTTTACTCATCAGTAATAAAACCTTTTATCTGCTACTTCCATTCCCAATAGAGATTAATCAATTTACGAAGAAAATGTGTCTTTGTGAGCTGCGTTGTGAAGCCTGAGTTGCCAAGGAAGACAGACCTGACTGGCTAAAATTCTTTTTTAACTGTAAATCTATTAATTTTTAAGATAGATAGTTTACTGTCCCAAATCCTGTCAAAGTAATCTTGGCTTTTAAAAAGAAGTGCTCAGAGCTGCACTCAGAATTCAATGCGTGATTGTTTTGGATGGACAATAACTGTGTAATTATACAGGCATTTGTCCTCTAGCTACACATGAATGGTCAAGACGTTTGTGAGAATGGTTTTGAATGAAATAAACCTTGCCTTTGGAGCAGTCAAGATTGTATGCAGACATTGTATCATCTCTGCCTAGAAGAACAGTGAGAGCAGGAAAATAGGGTGTGACACCAGCTATTTGGCTTCAAAATCCAAATGTTATTGTCCAGCCTTTATGAGTCATTATGTACATGGTTCAGACTGAATAAAAATTTTACTTACTGCTTAAGGCAGTGGGTTGTTGTGTGGGGGTGTTTTTGTTTGTTTGTTTTCCTAGTGTGACCTTCAGGGTGAGTAATTTGCAGTAACCTAGATTAAATCCTGTGTAGAGATGCCCCATCTCCTCGAATTGCTCAACTTTGTCCACACTTCATGCTGCAAGACTTGGCAGAATTTTTTTATTTATCAGTTACTGAAATTGCTGGTGTGATGAAGTAGATCTCCTCCTCTGAGAGCATAAGTGTTGTCTTTCTCTAACAGGCAGTCATTATTTGGGGAAGTGTAGGGGGCTCTGGAGATACAGAATATATTTGGCAAGACATAGTTTAGCAATTTGTGTCAAGTTCAGATCACATACACTGTGACATTGATTCACTCTTTTAAAGACTAGATATTCCTGAGCATGTTGTTGGCATGCTAATAATTTTCTTAATTTGTGATGACCTTGGTGAAGTCATAGATGTAAGCGGAGGCCTCCTTATTACCATTCTTCAAAGGCCTATTCTACACTCCAACTTTTTTTTCTAGTGCTAAGACTCTCATCTAGCTCCCCAGCAGGCTCTTTATGTGGGTATCATATTTGAATTAAAGCACAAAACCTATGCTGGTGAATATTAACTCTCTGCTGTACCTTTAAGTATACAGAGAGGGTGTCAGTCTTTATTAAATGGAATGGGGATTCTTCTTTCTAGTTTTCTTCCTTTCTTGTTCTAAGATACCTTGTCAACATTCTTTATAATTGAACATAATTTATGTATGTGATTTGCAAAGCAAACCCCAAATTAAACTTTCCTTTCAGATAGATTAATCCATAAATCCATCCCTCTAAAGTGATGTCAGTAATTTGGTTATCAAGCAGCAAAACAACAAAATAGAATCATAGAATCAATAAGCTTGGAAAAGGCCTCAAAGTTCATCAAGTCCGACCTGTCACCTCATGACTACTAAACAATGGCACCAAGTGCCATATGTTATTATTTGCTCTTATATTAAAAATCTTCAATGAAGAAGCTGTTGATGATCTGTAGCACAGAAACTGAAGTTGCCTACCCACCAAAGTGTTCCTCAGAATAAATGTTTTAAAAACTGGTGGAAAAAATGATTATGAAAATGGCATCTGGTATCTGCAAATGCAGAGTAAAATAGTTTTCCAAACAGATAGTGTCCTATTAAGTCAATAAAGAGCTTTGCTCAGGCAGTTTTGGATCAGGAATTTGGTCATAGCTCTCGAAACCTCAGAAGAAAGTGGAAGGCTTCTAGTCTTATGGTGTCAAATGTAGAAAGAGTTAGACTGGAACTTTAAAGCATGCTCTTGGCTGTGTGGAATTGACAGGTTTTTTACACTGAAGAAAGAATATCTTAAAAATAGACTAAAACAGAAAGGGGGATTTTTTGTTTGTTTGAATAGAGGATCTTTTTCATACCCACTCAGTTTTGAAATTGATTGTGGAAATGTTAACATCAGTGAGCAGAGACTGCAAGTATGCTAAATATTATCACCAGATAGGTACAAAAAAAGAGAAAAAGCAATGACTTCTCAGTTTGTGACTCATACAACACTGTATCGGATCCTGAGAGCTGTACCCTTGCACCACATATTTCTAAATATTTCCACTTAAAGTCTTCCAAGTGGTAGTATTTACAGAACAAACAAAAAATATTTTTTTTTAATTCATAAATTCTTAAATTCTAGATACCTGAAACACATTTTCAATTAGACACCAGTATTCCTTAGAAGAAAGGATCTGACAGAAAAAGAATGACTACCTTACATTTTTTAGGTTTTTTTTTTGTTTGGGTCCTTTTTTTAGTATAATTTTGGGTTCTTTTAACTCACTAAAGTGATTTCTATGTAGTTCAGAAAGAACCTGACACATAATTTCAGTCACTTTAATTGAGTTCGAATTCTATATGTTTACATGACAGTTAATTTAGAGAGATGGACACTCTAAACTTCAGATTCAAGGTCTATTATGTCAGACTGACCAGAAGAGGAATTTCGGCTTAGCAAGTCCCTAATTTATAAGTGTCCCTTTTAGGTACTCAAAGCAAGGCTTCATAAACCTCAACAAAATGCTACCAATTTACAAGAATGAAGGGATGCTGTCTTATACTTTATATTTCAGTGACATGGCAGAAGCACACATGAGCTCTGAACTTCGGTCTTTTACAGACCTTGTATGAAAGTTCTTTAGAAACCAAAATACCTGGCTTTTCACTGAAGTTATGTGACATACACATTTTCACTTGTATTTTGTAAGGTTCTCAGGGAGTTTGTATTTTTATTAAAAAAACCTTTGCCTCTCTCCTTTAAACAAGGAACAATAGCTTACCTGCATGAAAAAGACACATGTGTTGTTATCTACAACGGAAGAAAACAAATCATTTTAACATGTTAAAACAAACAAATAAACACTTCTTTGACCAAACCACCCCAAAATCTTGCTGGAAACTAACATGTGATATGGCAAGTGTTTTCTTATTCAGATCAGTCTCTTTTTTGCTAATGTACATTCAAGCTACTGCACTTGATATTAAATCACATAGTCTAAAAGACACATCTTTGTTGTTCATAATGATCTATCCCTGCTTTGCCCACACTGAAGTGACCATATGATACTAATTTAACGTAAATTTCGCTTTCTGATCAGTGGTTACCATCACTTGTTCAAGCTAACAAACACAGAATTATGGGAGAGCAATGTGCTGCAAAGTAGCCTGGAAGTTATCCACAGAACACATCTTCTGTATCTCAAGTTGCAATCCAGCTCGCAAGAATGCCTTTCATGTATGAAGAAAATGGTTATTATCCTATCAGTGTACAATCTGTTAATAACAAACATCAGGGGAGAGCAATTTATCTGCCCTTACTGCTTTCTTGAAACTGTTTTGGATACGGAAATATTTTCAGAAAAAACCCTTGTTACTTATGGCAGAAGGCAGGAAAGGAAGCTTACCTTCTGGAATTTAAGAAACTTCAGCCAGCCAAAACATTGCAACATTTCCCCAATAGGTTCACAAGATCAATGAAAGACAAACTTTGTTATTTTCACCTCAAATTTGAAGGTGAAAGCCATGTCATTTAGCGACATATTTTCCAAGGAACAATATTGAAATGCTATCAAATTTTACCCATGCAAAGACAGGCAGTCATAAGTTGGTTGTTTTATTGGCCTGATCTCTGATTTAATTTTGTTTCAATAGTGCTAACCTGAATAATTTTATCCAGCTTACATTTTTGTATGCTCTGGTCCTATTTGGCTTTTCTCAATAGATGGTATGGAATAGGAGATGGAGTCAGCTTGCTTATATGGGCTTAGAATCATAGTTTACTGATATAATGAACCTGTAGACATACCACATGTGATATTGTATTTGTTTTTGATATTATATACATATATACAAACACTTCTATACTGAAGGATGGGTTTGTTACTGAATATCCATCTCTGTGATTATGACTGTGGTATTGCCAACAATTATGTTTAGAGCTAATAAAACAAGAAATAAAAATGAAAAGGAAAAAAAAAAGAGCTTAAAACAATTATGCTTATAATTATTTTGTGATACCTTAAGAAATGGTTGCACAGACATGGAGATGTATCTGAACATTTCAGAAATTCATACTCTCTAATTTTATTTGGCACAGTGGGATTTGCAATAGATGGTATATTTGCAATCGATTTTTGTAATTTGTAACAAAAAAACTGTTCTGAAAGAGTTCAGCAAAGGATAGCCTGTGCTCCTTCAGTCAGTAAAAGGAAGTTCTCTGCTTTAAAAGCTTATGTACATCATAAATAATAGAAGTGGAGACAGAACTCTCCCTTTCTGAGAGTGTTGAATCCAAGAATAAAATCAAGATTTCTTCCTAGTCTAGTACCTTAATTGCCTTCCTTTCGTTGAAGCTGCTACAATGACTGTGAGTTGTGCAGTTTCAGGTGAATGTTGGACATGCTGCTTGGCAAGGCAGGACCTGGGCCAGCCACATGAGGCCAATGGGCTCTGACAGCTGCTGAGAAAATATGTGCAACAATGATGATGGTCATGATACAGACTTTATCAAGCTGACTTGTCAAGACGACTTTATCAAGCTTCAAATAATAGCACAAAAATCTCATAGCTGAAACTGACTTTCTTGGTTTCTCTATAATATTCCTGCCCCAGTCTCCAATGATATTTTAGAATTACTCTTGTGTTTGTGATACGGGTATGTACCCCTCACCTGCAATTTTACAGTTGTGAAATAACAACATCTGCAACCAACATTTAGTGAAAAGGAGCCTAGCAATTTTTTCATTATTGTGTTGTAAAATACCTTTATAGTTCATGCCCTTGTTATTTATGTTTTAATTTCACACTATGTATTTTCAAGGAAATAAAATGAGATATTAAAAGGGGAAAAAAAAAGTCCTATATGTAACAGCTTTGTTTTCCGTTTATGTAGCAAAAGTTACTGTCCTTAGTAGAAAAGATAATTCAGAAGTCCATTTAAATTATTATTGATCTGTTATGGTCATTACACAGTGAACAGATTCACTACATTATTTTTTTTTATGAATTTGCCTGCTGTTGAAAACATGATGAACTTACAGGCTGATGTCCACTATTTAAGTAGAAAGGACAGATAGAACTAGAAAACCACTATTTTCATTTGTTAAGAGGTAACATTTTCTGTAAGGCTCCAACATGCCCTCTCTGCAGGACTAACAAGGGAAATATGTGTTAAGTACACCAAACTACATATTAGGTTTTTGAAAAGAACACAGACAACAGAGAATATAATGAAGTTAATTACTGTTGAGTCGGGAATTTTGACTCATCAATCAAATGTTGAACTTCCCGCTCTACATTCTTAGTATGCATCAGCCTACTCAGATAAGAGCTGAAAAAGAGCTGGGAATCCTTGGTTAAAAATACATTATCTGTGAAGTGATGGCCAAATAGGAATGTACTAAATCACAACTGAATGAGTTGGGAAAGTCCATTTTACATCTGCTACCATCTAATAGATGAAGGGTTGAGTGGATGAAAGACCTAAAGATGAATGTTTTCCTATCCCGGTGATATTTTTTGTTATCCTTGTATCTTCAGGATAAACAGTTCATTAATATTAGACACATGGCTGCCTTGTGGTCCAAATTTCTATCAAATCTCCCACACAAGCCGAAGTGGAATCAACATGTACATTCAAAAATCAAGGTTTTTGTTACTAACTGGTAAATAAAAGACACAGTATTGTGGTCCAACTCCAGCCACCACTCATTCTCCCTGCATCTGGAGGGGGAAAGAATTGGAAGGGTAAAAATGAGATAACTAGTGGGTTTAAATAAAGACAGTTAATAGACAAAGCAAAAGCTTCATGCACAAGCACAGCAAAGCAAGGAATGTGTTCACTCTTTCCCATCAGCAGCCAGATGTTCAACTATCTCTAACAAAGCAGGGTTCTATCAAGTGTAAGGGCTACTTGAGAAGACAAATGCCATCACTCTGAATGTACTCCCCTTCCTCCTCCTTTTCCCAGCTTTATATGCTGATCATGATGTCATATAGTACGGTCAGTTGGCATCAGCTGTCCTGACTATGTCTTCCTCAAAATTCTTGTGGATCCACAGCCTGCTCAGTGCTGAGGTGATGTGATGTGAGAAGTCTGACTCTTTGCGAGCTCTGCTCAACAATAACAAAACCACCCCTGGGTTATCAATGCTATTTTCAGCACAAATTCAAATCAGTGTCCCATACCAGGTACTATGAAGAAAATTAAGTCTATCTTAGTCAAAACCAGGATACACAGCTATCCAAATCGCATCTGCAATAAATATGTCAAGGTCTGAGGACACAGTGCTCACAGTTACATTTTCAAATTAAAATTGATTTCTCATTAAAATCACAGTCCTTATTCTAGGACTTGGGTAATTAGGCAGAAGAAATAATTAGATTCTTTGAATACAAGAAAACACCCACCACCATAAGTGCACACACAACAATATTTTTATTCTCCTTTCAGCCTAAAAGATTTTTAGGGAGCCTTTCTCTAGAAACATGGTCTTTCTATCAGAGTAAGTACATATTAAATCCTCTGCTTCAAATGAAGAAAGATAAGATTGAAAAAAAACAGCAAACAGTTCTGCAGGTTCAAATAGAAGAAGATAGTTGGAGTTCAGCCTGATCCGTCATGAACACAAAATCAAATGTGCTTCTACAGGAAGAATCTTTTTATCTAGTTTACTGAGACTAGAATTTGAATGTTCAGTTAGACATGATTACAGCCCTCACTTACTGCATTTTTTCCCCCCTAGTGCTTACTGCCATTTTAGTACTGTGGCGATTAGCCGTATAATACACTGTCATGCTTGGAGCCTTGGGATTTGTATTGCAAGTGTTCTCTTTTAAATTCTGTATAACAAATTGGAAATTCTGAGTGCAACATTTTGTGGACAAATAGGTCTGTAGAAGTTGGAAAAGATGTTTGGGAAGTCATTGAGCATACCGAATTTCGAATCAGAAAGGCTAATATTAGTGGCACTTAATTCAAGAGGGATGCTTAGGACCGACAAAAAAGCAGTCTTTCAGACAGCTGCCAAGCTTTTTTTCCCATGTTGTGACTACTAACAGTGCATTTATGCTTTCTATGTGCTCCAAAGAGACAGTCCAATCTTTACACCACCATTGCAAGCTATAAAAAGTTTTTATCTTCAGTACAAAGATGAGGATTCCAAGACTAAGAAATTAAGATTATCTCAAAGTCTCACAGTGACTCAAGAAAAAGTTGGATTAAGGAACAGTTCTCAACCATTACTGTGTTTCATCACATGTTTTGTCTGAAAATCTGTCTTTTTTTCATCTCTTCAGGAAAAAAAATAACGTAATTGTTGTCAAAAGAAATATTCACAATATATTTTTTTTCCAGATAGGTATAGAGATTTGAGAGAGGCAGGCAGCTGTATGCACACCCATGTGCAAGCATACAGTCCCATATTCACAATATTAAACTGTTTTGGAATATATTAATAAGTGTCATGCTTTTTCTCTAATGGCTTTCATCTGAGAAGATCCTAAAGAGCCCTACAAAATGTCAAATGTATAAAACTTTGCTGAAAACCAGCCAGCTTCCTATATAACTGATTACTAGTGGGGAGGGAAGGAAGATGTGCCAAATGCAGAAATATAAGAAAGTTTGTGTTTAAAAATTGTGCAAATTTGTTCCAGAAAGTCCCTACTAGCTTTTAAAGAGCACACCAGATTTTCTTTTCTCTCAGCATTTCACAAGGAAGGTGATCTCTTTCATCTTAGCAAGACTGAAGAGATTAATGAGGAGAAAATAGTTTGAATCTACTTCATAAGCCATTACAAAATACCAGATATATCATGGGATATTTTTTTCCTTTCAGAAAGTTCTCGAGATCTCATTCAGTGTTTATCTTGTCCTGTACTGAAACCTCTGCTGTCTCTGTGAGCTGAGGAAAACTTAACAGTGGTATCAGTTGTCTTTTAATAGAAGTTCAAGAGCATTAGAAACACAGAATTATTCTGGTTGGAAAAGAACTCATAATATCACCACCATGACCATTAAAATATGTGCCATGTCTTCATGATTTTTTGACAACTCCAGGGACAGAGACTCCATCACCTCCCTGGGCTGCCTGTTGCAATGCCTGACCACTGTATTCCTAATATGCAGTCTAAACCTCCTCTGGCACAATTTTCTTTCCAACCAAAACAGAGAAAGAACTGTAAATACTTACTCACATGGATGTGTGAGCTATTGTAGGTTCTAGAAAATACTGTGGTGAAGATGGTTCAGATAAGATGCTGGCACTGATGGATTTGAAGAAGAATCCAATAAATTACTTAAAAGTGTCTGGATTTTAATATAACGTCCTTGAGATGCATATAGCTAGTAAATAGTTGATGAGGCAGCGGTGCTACCTCTTCCTTTCTACATACTGTTTTATTTTATGTTCCTCTCTTTAAGGGATTTCTGAGCCAGTCCTGATCCAGCATGTTACAAAAATGTATGCACTGTATTTTTTAATAGAGAAATTACCTTTCTTATTATTTCTATTTATATTTTTTCCCTTATAAAAATAATAATTGAAACTTTAACGCATCTCTGTGTTTCACATTTCTTTAGTTGTCTGGATGTTGTTGGATTTGGCTTTCCTGTGTTTGTGACTATTTCATTTTAGTAGAACAACTACATGTAAGGTTGTCTCCGAAGGGAGTTTTTATCACATTATATTTTCAGTTCAATTCCCAACTCAGATAACTGAGTAATGAATAAATATCCAACAAAAGCTAAACTTCCAAATATGTCAGGGTTCTGTAGAAAGTGCCAGTGTACTTCATACATGTCGTTTTGATATCTTTAAGATGTCATGACGTTAAATCCCCTCAGACGTGTCTTAAACTAGGGTTTTGCAAGGAGCCTCAGGGTATAGAGAGCAGTTGCCTCTTTAGTTTCTTCTAGCTGTATTTGGCTTAGCTTCAGAAGACCTTATTTTTCCTTTAAAAGCCTCATGACCATAAATGGTATGTCAAAGGGTTTTGTTTTGTTTTTAATCTTACAACTACTACCTACAAATTCAAAACATCTTAAAATGAAATTGCTTTTGGATTTCTGATTTGTGGGAAGTGTTGGAACTGTTTGTAAGATATAAGCACACAACCATTTCAGCCGGTAATGTGCTAACATTAAAGTTGTTGGAACTGTTTGTAAGATATAAGCACACTAAACCATTTCAGCTGTTAATGTGGTAACATTAAAGTTACTACTTTAATGCTACTAACATTAAAGTTGATAAATATTTCATAATTATTTATATTTCTGATAATTATGCACCATGTTGCTAATTATTATTGTTGTTATTATTAAGAAGAATAGGGCTTATCTATGTCTGAAGAAAACCTAGGCTAATTCTGTAACAAATTAGACAGATATGAAAGTGGAGAAACATCTTAATTTTTACCAAGGCCCATAAAACCATGTAAAATAGTCTAAATTCTTTATGTATTTTGTGATTTGTATACTAATGTCTCAAGCTGCAACAGGGGAAGTTTAGGCTTGAGGTGAGGAGAAAGTTCTTCACTGAGTTCTTCACTGCCATTGGAATGGACTGCCCAGGGAGGTGGAGGAGTCACCGTCCCTGGAGGTGTTCAAGAGGGGATTGGATGTGGCACTTGGTGCCTAGGTTTAGTCGTGAGGTCTGTGGTGACAGGTTGGACAGGTTGGATGATCTTTGAGGTCTCTTCCAACCTTGGTGATACTGTGATACTGTAAAATAAGGTGATGCTGAGAAATACAGGTGCAGAATAGTACTCAGCGTCCTGCAGACTGTCTTGCCAGTATGCTCCATCAGGGACCTGCAAACATTTCTGTGACAGTGTAGAGGCTCTTTATTTGATTCTAAGATCACATCACTAATGCAGCAGCTAAATACTATCAAGACAATTACACCTTTTGTATAGTTTTTATCAGAGCTTCCAGAAACAACAACAGATTTCTTCAGGCTCTATATACAGAAAAAATATGCATAATACCTACCCCAAAGAATCTGATATATATATATATATATATATATATATATAAGAACTAACAATGTCTAATGTAGATGTGGAGTCATGTTTCTTTTTAATTTGTTTTTGGGGCAATGCTTTTTGCCTTCACAGTTAATGAAACTTCTAAAAATAGAAAATTTAATTTTCTTGGCTTTCGCTACCACATTGTTTTGTCTACATATCCATGCATTCATCAACTGCCTTCTTACCCACCTTTCCACCTACCCATGCACACACAAAGCTAATCACACTGGTTTTGAAATAAAGTAATTCCTTAGTGCTTAACCACAAGGACAAACCTGCCAGCTTATTTGGTTCACAATGCATAAAATACATGCAGTACCCTAACAGTGAATCTTTTGGTTAAAATGAACATTATTAAAACCCACAGCATTTAAGCTTCTGGTAGTTGAGCTGTGTTGTCTCCATTGTGATTCTGTGACAGTCCTAACAGAATTTGAGTTCACAGGGTTCATGATAAGCCAAGATCATGAAGCACTGCAGACTAAATGTGTTAATATACTTTGGAATGTTGCCTTGTCCCATCTGAAAAATCTATATTTGTGTTGAAGACTTTATAAAGAATTTTTGCTTTCAGACTTAATGAAGATATTTTAAATGCACATCATTCTAGGGATCTTATTTATCATCACTGCATTCAGATATCAATTTTATAAATGTACCCTTCTATATGTCATCTAGACAATGAAGATTTTAGTCTTTCACATTCTCCACTCAGGGAATCAAAGAAATCAAATAATAAGGTTTTTTTTGTTTGCTTTATATAAAGAAATAAATACATTTCCTTCCTGCAGGGATGGCTCTTTTGCTTTAAAATTTGGAATCAGAGTATAGGAGCCAAAGCCAAATTCCACAGTTGGATTTCTTTTAGTATTTGTAACAAGTCAAAATGTATGTTTTCTTATTTATGAAAGAGGTAAAGAATGTCACACAAAGGGAGGAGAGGATAAAGAGAAGCTGCTCTTCTGTAATTACAATATGTGTACTTGCAAACCAAAAGCTCTTTACAGAGATCGTGCGATATTGGCCTTTCTCACAAAACAAGAAATGACACACTTTAATAAGGTTTACAGAAGCTGAAATGCTTTGCACTAAACAGAGCAAGCTCATCTGTTGTTGCACACTACTTAGTGGAATCACTTTCTCCAATAGCCTGTTTTAAATAATGAAATTTGGGTATTTATCTTTAACAGCTTTCATTACTAATATTGAAAGAGGTGTGTCTACAGTTCAGAGGCACACACTAGCACGTTTTCATATTCACACTGCATTAAAAAGAAATGGGAAAGGTGTTGCAAACTTAAGGAAACAAAAGATAAGAAAACACAGTTTTAATTCCACCTCCTTAGACATACCCGTTCTGCACTGCTTTGAATTTTGTGATGTCCTGAAAATGCCCCACTGCCTGTCACTGCTGAGAATGAATGATGTACTGTAATAAGCACATGTTTTTGTCTTTATATTTAAATTGCTGATATAACTGAATCCCTGCCCTGCTCCAGTTAGGGTCTTGCAAGAGCAGAGTAGAGGGGCAGAATCACCTTCCTAGACCTGCTGGCCATGCTTCTTTTGATGAAACTCAGAATATGGTTGGCCTTCAGGGCTGCAAGTGCACAATGCCTGCTCTTATCTGGCTTTTCAGGCACCATTACACATAAGTCCGTTTCCACAGGACTGCTCTTAATTAACACATCCCCCAACCTGTATCCATGTTTGGGATTGCCTTGACCCAGGTGCAGGGCCATGCACTTTGCCTTCTTGGTCTTTATGGGGTTCACACAGACCAACCTTTCTAGCCTGTCAAGGACTCTATGGAAGGCATCACTTCCCTCTAGCGTGCTGACCACATCACTCAACTTAATGTCATCTGAAAACTTGCTGAGCGTGTGTTCAAATCCTACTGCCCATGTCCCTGACAGAATGTAAAACAATACTGGTCCCAGTACAGACACATAAGCCACATTTTCTTAGTGGTGTCCCATGATAGCTCAAGGGAGAACAGTTGCAGGCTGGAGCACAGGAGGCCCCATGTGAGCATAAGGGGGGAAAAAATCACTTTGAGGATGAGAGAACAGTGCAACAGGCTGCCCAGAGAGGTTGTGGAGTCTCCTCTGCAGACATTCAGTACTCACCTGGATTCCTTCTTGTGTGACCTACTGTAGGCAATCTTACTCTGTCATGGGATTGAACAAGGTGATCTTTTGAGGTCCCTCCTGATCTCTAACATTCTGTGAAATTGCATCACTTGCCTCCGGTCCCCACCCGGACATCAAGCCATTGACCACCATTCTTTGAGTGCTACTATTCAGACAATTTGTTATCTATTGAGTGATCCATCTGCCAAATCCATGTCTTTCCAATTTAGAGACAATGATATCATAGGGCATAATACTGCATGTTTTGCATAAGTCCAGGTAGATGATATTAATTGCTCTTCCATTATCCACTAGTGCTGGAACCCCATCATGCAAGACAACCAGTTTTGTCAGGCATGATTTGCTCTTAACCAAGCCATGTTGTATGCCACTGATCACCTCCTTATTTTCCATATGCTTTAGCATAGTTTCCAGGAAGATCTTCCTTTTATCCTTTTTTAAAAATGGGGATTATATGTCCCCTTTTCCAGTCAGTGGGAACTTTACTGGACTGCCATGACTTCTTCAATGCTGTGGATAGTGGCTTGGCAATTTTTTTTCAAGAGGTCTCAGAAAAATCTCATCAAATCACATAGGTCTTCGCACCGTCAAGTTGATTAGTACTTCCTTCTCCCAGTTCCTGTCTTTGGAGTCTGCATTTCATTTTTTAAAGTCTTATGAAGTACAGAAAAGGAACTATTAAATCACCATATAGTTTTAGGCTTTTAAGTGTGGGAATAAAAATAAAAATAATTTTAATTCCCTTTTAATTCTTGGATGCATTTTAATTCCTTTGTTTTCTTTATTTCTTATTAATTTGCTTCACTTTGGGTCGTGAACAAAATTATTTGGTGTTATTGAGAAGCTGACCCTGGTGTAGTTACATTTTAAGGTCTCTTATAGAAAAACTAAAGTTGTGTATCTAGAGCAACATTCACCAATCTTTGGTTCCTTTTGATTCCTGATGGACACTGTTTATGATGTTTTCAGACATCTAGAGGGAGTAACTTTAAGACTTACTCTTAACCCACATGGACAGTGTATCCCTGTCAAATGAAATAAAAAAACAGAACAGTAGTCATTATTTTAAGCAAAATAGTATCAGGGAAAAAAAAAAAGAAATTAAAAATGTTGTGATGAGCACTAAGACTTTTAATGTTGCAATAATACCGTCAACATTACATCTGATGTGGAAATGATTGTACTGGTATAATGTTTGTTGGATTAGTATATTTTAATTCTCCTTTGTAAGGAATTTCTGCCTCATGAGATGTTAATTGCATTGCAAGTTTTATGGGAATAATGTGCTATTTTTATTTTCACAATAATTCTTCTTGTGAGTTAAAAGTAGCATTTAGAAGAAGATCATACCACATAAAAACAACAGAGTTAAGTCTGACATTTTACTATTACTGTTTCACAATTATTTAACATTAATATTTGATATTTTATTACTTATAAATTAGACCAATGCCAATGATGAGATGTATGTAAACAGAAAGCGTCACATTTAGGTGTCTGAAACCTCCCACTTTCTAAATTAAAACTGAATACCTTTGATTCATACAATCAATTCAAAGGGAACCTTGGTCAAATATTGTCTGTGATAAAGACATTTATCAAAGTTTGACAGTAATAAGAAACTATATGGTGCAACAAAAAAGAGGAAAAGAAGAAAATATTTTTTCTCTGTTCTTAAAGTTGCTGTAAACTTCTAACAGCTTCCTTTCTCTGATAGATGTGATTATTTACCTGATTAGGAAGACACTAAAAGGGATATGAAAATGGAAGCAAGGGGGAATCTACCCCCATACAACTGGGGAGAGAAAAAAGAGAGTGTGTATCAAAAGATCTCCCCTGTTGTCTAGGAGGATATGGCTAAACACAACAGTAGTCACAAAGCTTGTGGGAAAGAAAACAAAATATTTTTGAAAACCTGGCACATGTCAGTGTGAGATACATCCATCCCACCAGTGGTGTGGGATACAGGGGTTAGGAAATAAGAAGATCGAAGTCCAACACCATGGATGGAGAAATCATGAATACAGGGGGAAAAAAAAACAGATAAATTTAAAGTAATTATTGTGATCTTTCACTTCCTAAAAGTTGTCTTACTTCAAATAAAAAGAACAAAGCAAACAAAAATGCTACAGGAAAGACTTTGAGCCAGCTATGCAATTATATTATATAAGATATATTATATTATATAAAATATATTATATATTATATTAGTTATATTATATTATGTCATATTACTTCTATTCTAATCTAGTGTTAGACTTTTAAAATCTATCATGTAATTACATTTGTAAGGTGTTTTTTTTATGATGTTATAGTCTTTATTTATGATGAAGCCCATAGCAGAGTTTATAATATGATACATAAAAATATATGTAAATATAATATATAATGTACAGTTTATAGTATAGTCTTGTAATATATTTATATTTGTATTTATACAAAATCTAATATTCTGGGTTTAGAACAAGCATTAATCTCAAATTTTTAAGAAATCTTAGCAAAGAGTCAAGTATTTGCTGAACTAAGACTTAGTTCTTTGGCAGAATGCATAGCAATGAAAAGGAAACCCCGAAAGGGTTTCCTGCTTTCCATTATAAAAAATGTTACTTTCTAACAAGATTTTAATATGAGTCTTCACCAATTTGCTAAGGAGGGGAAGTCTTATTGCTGCTAAGATGAAATCTCTGACACCAATAATTCTTCATGCCTAAAATCAAGTATCTGAAGTCAGAGCTTTAGCATAGTTATGGTCTCAAACAGTATGTCTAAATGCTAGAATTTCCTTGCTTTAACTAACAAAACTTCTTATGCATAGCAAAGGAATTGTGCCCACTTGTGACCGTGACTGCAAGTATGGAAAGGAGACTCTTTCAGTTTAGTTTTATTGTAAAGTACTGATACATTAACAGCAGTGTTGCTGTCTACCTTGCCATTTTACTCAGTTGCATAATAAATGACAAGCATTTTTTCAGCTTTTCTGAATACATTTGCAGCACCCAGGTATTTTTTCTCTGAAGACATGTCCATAATAGTCATACAAGTGTAAAACACTAATACACCTCCTGGCATTCATTGTTAAGTGTGCAGTTATCTGATTTGCTTTTAAGAGTTCATTTTGGAAATTTTACATATTGCACAACAATTTCATTGGAATGTACACTGAGAACAATTTTGCAGAGTGTTTCTGATTTTTCAAATTTCACTTCTTTGATAAATTTGAATCTGTATTGTCTGAAGTTAAATATCCAAAAATAAAGAAATGGTTGTTTTAGTTTTGGCAGTTTCCTTTGCCATAGTGAACAACCTAGTACATTTCTATGCAAAGTTTAAACACATTACTTTAGGTACTGTCCCTCCAAACCACAACAATAGACTATCTGGACAAAAGATTATTTACTTAAAGGGATATTGTCTCCAACCTCAAGATCTAAATAAGGCAAAAGAGAATTAAGAGGTAATAGCATGGCAATTAATATTAATTACAACTTTGCTGTCAGCTTCAATTGACACCATCAGGAATTTCTTTCTAAAATGGCCAAGAACAATCTAACATAACGTCCTAATCCAACACAGCACCTTTGCCAATACATCAACAAATGAATTTTCTGAAAATAATTATGACCATTCAGCAAATAAGATTACACAGTTGTGAATATTTGTGTATGTGTACCAATGTGCACATTCACAAAGCCCTGCATAAACACCCTGGTAATCTTTCTATACCTAGATAAACTTGCAAATGCCCTAATTTTGTTATGGATATGCCCACAACACTGTCCTTGCTTTGGTACATCTTACTCCTGTCAAAGACCTCAGCTCTGGTGAAAATATGGGCCTCTGCGGTGGATAACTACATAGACAAAAGATTTCTAGAACAGGCAAAAGTGTAAAGAAGGCACAGAACAGTGGTTCCACCACTATATGAATTAAAATATATTTCCCTTCCAGTTCACCTGTCCAGCATCTCTCATACCAGTTCTGCTTAAAATATAGTACTTACAGGATGAGAGATTTAAGAGCTGACTACGTTTTGCAGATGTCTGACTTCATGCTTCAAACATTCAAACATAATGCCTATGCTATGACACACGTGGTTACACCCACATTATCACATTGCATAAGAATGTTACAGGATTTTAATTTCTTACTGAATAGGCATTTACACAATAGAATTGTAGAGTTTTATGCAAATGTTCTCTAGCCACCTACACAAAAATTTGAATTAAAATAGATAGAGATCCAGACAGGCTATTTACAAAACATCAAGCTCGTGACACATATGCAGATTGAAGCCTTCTCTTAAACCCTGTTAGACATCTAACAGAAACATTAGGGAGTGATAAAAAATTCTAATAACCTCCCAAAACACAACCTTGCAGTTATCAAAAGTGACATTACCTGTTTGTTAATTAATGTATTTGGTTTATTCAAAGCAGTTCAAGATTTGGAAATAGGACTAATGTTTGACTAAAAGTGGAACCCCAGAGGGAAAAATGAAATAATCAGAGGCTAAGAAAAAAAATAATCTGTACATGAAAATGTAAAAAAACCTTCTAGATAATATGCATGCCAAGTTCTAGGAGGAGATTAGAGTTCACTGTTCTTACTTTTTTCTCTAGACAGTATTAATTTGTTTCCAATTAGTAGAAAATGTACTGCAACTGATTTAACAGACTAAAGTGGTCACAAGAATATTTTCACTGCTTGTGGTCTTGCCACAGAAATCTCTTCTCCCTTGTTCTGAAAAATTATACCCAGTCAGTTTTCTGCTTGCCACATGCTCAGTCTTTTTTAGAATATTCTTTTCTTTTTTTTTTTTTTTAAATAGGACATCATTTGTGAGAACACACATTGATTTAGACATCCCCTCAACCACATTAGATGCCACTACAGAAGAGAGGATTTGTAGCTACTCTGGTGGAAATAATAATGGAGGAATTGAAACCAACTATAATAGTGTACTTAAGCCACTTGCGAGAGTTTGCAAGAATCTTGGATGAGAATTATATACTGAGCAAAGATTACTGAACTTCTGCTCACAATGTGTGTTTTTTTTTTTTTTTCTCAGGCAGTTGTTAATGCCCTAATCTTTAAGAGTAAAATGGTTTTTACACCATTGTAGGAGTAGGTAATAACTTCCTTATGAGTCTAATCTTTCTGCTGCCTTTACAGTGGAGTGTGAGTCACTCTTGGCACTGTAGGAAAAGAAGCCGCAGAAGGTGGGAAGAGCACAGTTTCTAAAGGACAGTAGTGAACCTTTACATTGAGGTGACACCATCATTTGTCTTTCCAAATAAAAGTTGAAAAATTCTTCTAGTTCTTTCTCTTCCTCTCTTGCTAAGATGTAGTTAAAAGATCAGGAAGTTGAAGAAATGATAACATCTCAAAAGAGAAACCAATTTAAAAAGCAAAACCTCGCAGAAACAACCCAGCAAATTTACACTCAGAAGATTGCACTATGGATGCAAATCCCCAACTCTTCATCTGCACAAAATATTGCTTCAGCAAGGCAGGGATGTACTCAAAGTTGTACATGGAAAAACTCACTTCTAAGCCAAGAACCTGGTCCAGCTGGGCAGAAGATGTATTACCACTTCAACAAGTGCTGTGAAATCAGCTAGCTAACATAGAAAAATTATCAAGTTGAAAGATACTAGTGTTTAAGGAGAGAAGCAAAGACTGAATGTCTTGCCAATTCTTGTTAAATGAGAGAAAACTTTATTTTTCATTGCTTGGAAAAATGGTACAGTGATAAGGCAGTATACTGAGAATGAGATATCCTAAGCTTTACTTTTGCCATTGATCAGCTGTGGGTCATATTATAGGCAGGACAGATTCTTCAGATGTAAATTATGATAAACATACTCTCTCTTGCATTCTCTCTCTTTTAAAATCTTTTAAATTTAAAATAACCATCTCTGTTGAATATGAAATATTAGGTCCTCCTGACTATTTCTTAATTATTTTTGTACCTTACCATGCGAGATTCCATGGAAAGGAAGAACATACTACAATTGTAGATGAATCTTTCAATGAATTTAGAAATGCATTATCTTAGTCATCAAATAAAGCCACTGTAATATTATGTTTGATCTTTTTTTGAAGTCTGTTTCCTTAATTTAGTATTGTGACTGTGAGATGATATTAGATTTTATTTTTTCAGATCTCCTTTTTTTTTTTTTTCTTTCTTTGTCACTTCTTTCATAACTGTTACTCAAAAGATCACATCAAATGTACAAGGTCCTTCTAACTTATAATAAGCCCTGGTCTGAGCTTCTTGGGGAAGTCACTGGCATTCTTTTGCCTCAATTTTCTCAAGTTCAGACCAAGTTTGTTAAGGGTAATCATCCTATATTAGTGATTCAGATCTCTTCCTCAAATTTTTGCTTTTTATAAATCATCCTTTCTCACTGAAAATACATTTAGTCACAACATTCACGTATTACCGTCAGAGAATGACATATACTTCCCAACTTTATGTGCTTAGAGCTATAATCCAAATAAAAGCAGATTCTGCTAGAGAACATTCATTTAAATTTTAAACAGTTGTTTATAGCATAACAAAAATATAATTTCTAAATATCAGTCTTCTTATCAGACTGGTTTTATTTTGCTCCTTTATTTTGCAACTTTGCTACTGCTATGCACATCAGGAAATACAGCTGAAGTTAAAAGACTAAATAAATAAACAAAGCAACTGCTTTTGAATACTTCAGACAGGGCCAAGCCCTGAGTTAGAGGGCAAGACAGATAAAATAAAGAGGGTGAAAAATTAAAACAGGACAAAAATACTTTTTATCTCTCCCATCATAAAGGATATTTAATTCAGTTTTTAATTCAGTTTTTAATTCACTCAAGTTTTGGTTGTTGGTTTTGGTTGTGGTATTTTATTTTATTTTATTTTATTTTATTTTATTTTATTTTATTTTATTTTATTTTATTTTATTTTATTTTATTTTATTTTATTGAAGGGAAAGTGATGTATGGAGATAGGTACTTGAAGCCTAAGGGTCTAGTCCTGGTTCTTATTTGACTCAGAATAGGCTTAAGGGCACAGTTTGGCCCTCAGTGATTTGTGACAGATGGTGAATAACAAGCAAACTCTCCAAGAAGAGATCAAGGGCTTTGGGTAAGCATCTTAGGTTCTTGCCTGGGAAGATGCAAGGGCTTTGTTATAACATGCATTTCAGCGACCGGCACCATCATCAAACTTTACATAAACACCAAAAGCATGGAGATGGGAGAAATACAATAAACAAAAATATAAGCACAGAAGCTCTACAGTTGCTGCTTCTAACTGCTGATCAGACACCATATTTACCAAGATCTGTAACTTAGCCTGATATATGGACGTAGTGAAAAAGCTGACAGGTTAAGCATTATACCAGAGTGACCAACCTAATGGATAACACCAGCCTTGTTTTAGGAAGAGGCTGCTAATGGATACTGCAAAGGACATATTTTGGAGAAAAATGTGGGTTTTCTAGATATTTACTGGAATCATATATGTAGATTTGTGAAGTTAACTACTGCAGTTTTATCCAAACATGAACCTATAGCCTAGCCAATATAACTCAGCAATAGTTTGGCAGTCTGCAGTAGTGTCATTCTCCTGCTAACTGCAAGAATAGTGCTAAATTGGTGCTACCAGTTTCATATTGTACCCATTGTATTAGTTTTGACACTAACTGAATGCAGGTAGATTATAATGCAAAATATTGATCTAGAGGATTTTCTGCCCCTCCCTGCATCTGTATCTTAGCTTCTAGCATTGCTCCTAAAAGTTAAGATGGATGTTCAATATTGTTATCTAGCAGTAAAAAAAGTGTAAAAATAAATCAATTTTATCTCCTGGTGCTTCATTCCTTTATCTTCCAGCGTTTAAGCTGTGGGGTTGTTACAACTGTCAACATGAAATAATTTATTAGCTGATCTTATGACAACTTCTGGCAGGTTAATATATTACTATATGTACATTGATGCTCCTGAAATCATATTTCTGATTAAAGATAAGAAAAGGGTACGGCCACCAATCAACTGTTTTCAATGGAGTAATAATTTAATTAAGTGCTTCTTTGTGGGAGAGTAATAAGATCTACCTAAGAAAAACCTGTGTGAGTGTCAACCAAGACTGATGGTGATATATGATAGTTGTTTATTATGGTTTATGAACAGATAAAAAAAAAATTGGCTTTCTACTTCTCAAGAGGTAACAAAATCAAAGAAAGGAAGGATTCTCATCTTTACCAACCCCACACTAAGTTACCAGGAAAACTTTGTTTAATCTTTAGCTTGAATTCTAGATGTAAGTAATTTTCTATTAAAATGTATCAAAATGGAGGGCTTCTGTATCCTAGGATGTCTTGGGACTGGGAAGTAAACATCCTAATTCCCACCCTTCTTTCAGGACAATATTCAGCCATAGCTGAGGATTTATGTCACTATTCCCTGGTCTTTCCTAACCTTTTAAACCTCATTAATCCTTTCCTGTCATGCCCTCTATAATTCAATTTGTTAAATGCAGGCCTCATTCATCCCTTCATTATCCCAGTTTGATTATTTTACACAGATACAATGTAGATAAGAGTCTAAGTGAAAACTTCACTACTGAAAGTAAAATTGAACTGTTAGTTTTTTCTCATCATGTCCATGGTTCTGTACTCATTCATACCAATTTCTTGTATAAAATTTTCTACAAGATATGGATAAATGTGTAACAGAACAAGTTATCAAGATACACAATCAGTATTTATGCAATTAATGTAATCCTTTAAAAGATACAATGCAAGCTGCTGACCTACCAAAAAAACTGAGACTAGGTAAAGATTCTAAAAAACATATGTTCTTCTGATCTCCCTTAAATCAATAGAGCTAGGGGTAGGTCTGTTGAACTGTGCAGAATTTTATGCTTACTTAAATTCACAGAATGGCACTGCAAATGACTACATATAATGGAGTCATCAGTGGATTAGTGTTTTAAATATTTAGTAAGATGGTGGTATTAAAATGCTGTTAAGGCACCACCTATCTTTCTTAACCTTCAAATAGAAACCAATTTACTCCTGAAAGTTTCAAATATCATGCAATTAGATTAAACATGATGGAATGTATCGTAAATGCTATACATTTTTGCTTCCTTCTTACCCTTTTGCTTTCTTGTTTTCAAGAACTATCAAAATGAAGGAAAAAATATGCATATATATGTTTTCAAACAGTTGATACATTTGGGACAAAAACATAGGAAAGGCAGTAATAGTAGCAAACCAAACAACAAATCAAGGCAGCAAATGCTAGCATATAATGACCTGCCACCATGAGATAAAATTTATGAAGAACTGAATGTCAGGACACATTGATTTATTTTTTTTATTATTAGTTTTAATTTCTGTTGGGTTTTTTTGGCAATTCAGCTTGTATTTATGGAAGTTGGACTTTAATTTTCTGCTTAGAATCAACATGTATATAGTCAAGTTTTTAAAAGCATCTAGATGTCTTATACTTCTAGAAGTATGACCATGCATCATTAAATGTAACTTCTAAAAGTAAAGCTTTTAGATATTTATACATCTGCATAAAATATTACAAAACAGGACCATTGTTTTACGTGTGAGAAATTCTAATGAAATCTTAACATTTTAAAGTCTGCAAAAATATAAACATCTGATAAATTCTCTATTGTACCAGAAAAAGATAATTTTACATTGATTTGAGTATATTTTAAAGCAATTTCTCTTGAATTCTATCAAGGCACCCTGATTAGCGTAAACTCTAAACAATATTTAACTGAGGTAGATGAATCCTTTATTTAGACACCTGCAAGTCTGAAGATAAATGGCCATTCATTTACCCCAAGATTTGAAATTTTTCTTTAAGAAATGAAAAACAGAAGCTTTAGCTGTGTGGAGTAGATTAGGGCAGTACATGGAACAGATTAGGGTAGTACACAGAACAGATTAGGGTAGTACACGGAACTAAACATAACAAATCCACTCATTTTAATGATGTTTACCTATGTGAAAATTATTCAGATGTGAGCTGTAAATATACAGACTGCCACTGACACCAATTGAAATCTCTAAAGAATAAATATATTGAGTGAGTCTGTTGACATGTAGGCACATGGAAACAAACTGCCCACTTGCTTAGCAGGATTTTCAGGTATTTAATGTTTACTAGATTTCTGTTTATAGAAATCATAGGTACTTATGAATGGAAATGATGCTAAGTGACAGAAAAAAGTAGCAGGGCAAAAAAATAATCTAAATTTTTGGCTGTTAGCTTAGTAAAAAATTTTCTTTTCTTTTCTTTTTTTTTTTTTAAATAACACCTACTTCTTGTTCTCCTGCTAACCTTCTAAATCGTTTAGGACAAATCCTTTTTCTGTACATAGTTATTCTGCTTTGTTTTTTTGCTGAGGTGTGATAATGTGATTGAGTATGTGATCAAGCACTAAGGATGCCATAGAGTTAGATGCTTTTACACTGCAGAGATCAACTTCTCAAAGTGACTTTTCCTCTGTTAAGGAGAATTACAAAGGATTAGGTGACCTGTAGAGATGTTGTGTAGCTGTTTAGTAGCTCCAGGGATCATGGCAATAGATAGAAGGAAGTGAAAAGCAGTAGTAATACTATTGAGATTTGGTTTTGGAGTACAAACCAATTAAAAATATGAACCAGTATCATGGAAACTAATACTGAAACACAGTTCTTGCTTTTCATTCCAATTACTTCTTATTTATCTTCTCTTCAGTCTCTCAGTTGCTCATTAATACATTAACGAAGAACACACATAGCAAAATACTTGAAAATTCCATGTAAAAATATACTACTTTTTATTAAGTTAACTTGAAATGACATAGACATAAATATGAAAAAAGATGTCCACAAATATATTTATTAGAAGTTAATCAGAGTAATCCCATATGAATTTCTTTTTCTTGAGAATAAATGCTTAAGAATTTTTCAGTTAAAAAAAGAAAATTAAAGAAACAAACCAAAGTCATTGCAGTTTGGAATTAGGACCAGAATCCCTATGTATCTAGAAAGTAATCAGTGTGAGTCCTTTCTCTGAGATTGTGTGTGTCCATACATATATGTCCTGAAAAATACTAAAAAATATTTCTTAATTTGTCTATTTATTTTAGGTTTGCTTCTGAAGCTTTTTTCACAGTCCAGTCTTATAAAGAACGTATATTGAAAACAAACAAACAACCACCCCCCAAAAAAAAACCCCAACAAACATGCTTTGATTACCTATATGACTGTAAAAATACAATTTTGATTATATAAACCCATCAAAGTTTGATTCTCAAAATATAATTTTGAAAATATCTAGCAGACAGTGGATAAAACCATTACAAGTTCACCATACAGCTAGAAAGAATTCTACCTGTCTGGACAAAGCTTCCTTATTTTTGCCTGTTATTTTCCTAAGAGTTTGTTCTGAATTTCATATTCATATCATATTGCATATTGTATAGCATAATTTCGAATTCATATGCTGAAATTCTACAGCAGAACACCAGGTACATGCAGGAACTTGTAACATAAAATATAAACTTCCTCAAATGTGTACTCTGTACCATTCCTCATTCTATTTTGAATTTTTTATCATCTGGCATGTTATTACTACATGATGCCATCCTAATTAAAACTGTCATTTTCTTTCTTTCTCTCTTTCTTTCTTTCTTTCTTTCTTTCTTTCTTTCTTTCTTTCTTTCTTTCTTTCTTTCTTTCTTTCTTTCTTTCTTTCTTTCTTTCTTTCTTTCTTTCTTTCTTTCTTTCTTTCTTCTCTCTTTCTTTCTTTCTTTCTTTCTTTCTTTCTTTCCTTTCTTTCTTTCTTTCCTCCTTTCTTTCTTTCTTTCCTCCTTTCTTTCTTTCTTTCCTCCTTTCTTTCTTCCTTTCCTCCTTTCTTTCTTTCTTTCCTCCTTTCTTTCTTTCTTTCTTCCTTTCTTTCTTTCTTTCCTTTCTTTCTTTCTTTCTTTCTTTCCTCCTTTCTTTCTTTCTTTTCTTTCTTTCTTTCTTTCCTCCTTTCTTTCTTTCCTTCTTTCTTTCTTTCCTTCTTTCTTTCTTTCTTTCCTCCTTTCTTTCTTTCTTTCCTCCTTTCTTCCTTTCCTCCTTCCTTCCTTTCCTCCTTCCTTCCTTTCCTCCTTCCTTCCTTTCCTCCTTCCTTCCTTTCCTCCTTCCTTCCTTTCCTCCTTCCTTCCTTTCCTCCTTCCTTCCTTTCCTCCTTCCTTCCTTTCCTCCTTCCTTCCTTTCCTCCTTTCCTCCTTTCCTCCTTCCTTCCTTTCCTCCTTCCTTCCTTTCCTCCTTCCTTCCTTTCCTCCTTTCCTCCTTTCCTCCTTCCTTTCTTTCCTCCTTCCTTCCTTTCCTCCTTCCTTCCTTTCCTCCTTCCTTCCTTTCCTCCTTCCTTCCTTTCCTCCTTCCTTTCCTCCTTCCTTCCTTTCCTCCTTCCTTCCTTTCCTCCTTCCTTCCTTCCTTCCTTCCTTCCTTCCTTCCTTCCTTCCTTCCTTCCTTTCTTTCTTCCTTTCTTTCTTCTTTCTTTCTTCCTTTCTTTCTTTCTTTCTTTCTTTCTTTCTTTCTTTCTTTCTTTCTTTCTTTCTTTCTTTCTTTCTTTCTTTCTTTCTTTCTTTCTTTCTTTCTTTCTTTCTTTCTTTCTTTCTTTCTTTCTTTCTTTCTTTCTTTCTTTCTTTCTTTCTTTCTTTCTTTCTTTCTTTCTTTCTTTCTTTCTTTCTTTCTTTCTTTCTTTCTTTCTTTCTTTCTTTCTTTCTTTCTTTCTTTCTTTCTTTCTTTCTTTCTTTCTTTCTTTCTTTCTTTCTTTCTTTCTTTCTTTCTTTCTTTCTTTCTTTCTTTCTTTCTTTCTTTCTTTCTTTCTTTCTTTCTTTCTTTCTTTCAAATTTTATTTATTTTTAAAGCTATTTGTTCAACGTCTGCATTCCAGTTAAGGTTATTGTTGCCGTCTTCAGTGCTGTATTGTTACTTTCAAGGGATAATAATGCCAAAGACAGCAGTCCTGTGAGTGGGATTAGTTGCATACTTTTACTTTTTCGGGGTCAGGTGTGTTTAACAAACCTTCTGCTGTCAAAGAAAATCACTGGTAATAAAGAAATGTAATTAAAAAAAGAGTGCAATAATGAAACATCAGGATGTCTGTTTTGTGGCTGTTTCTCATGTCTCTTTCTTCCCCCCCACCCCTTTTTTTTTTTTTTTTTTCTGATAGGCATTGTAAGAGTTTAGGTTGCAATCCATAACAGTGTAGTGTTTTCCCATTCAAGGTGACTGTAAACTCAATTCCTCCTGGCAGCACAAATTATTCACCTATCAAGTTTTCCCTCTGACACTGAAATCAGTTGCACAAGAAAATGTGTCTCGCAGCCTTGAAATGGAAACAGACAAATTATAAAGAAGGGTAGAAAGGCATCTAAGCGCTTCTGCCACATCTTGCTGACAGATGGGAGCTGTAACACCAGTCACCAGTGCTTGCAACTCCAGTTCAGTTAAAGAAAAGAAGCATTCATCAACCCATTCATTTCTCATTCCTCAAACGGAAGGCTGTTTACACCATGTCAGCAACTGATTACCCTCTGCTGCTGTTATTGTGCTACCTATAGGAAAAGGTGAAGGGGTTGTTTTTAAATCCCATGGAAATGTTGATTAAGGAAACAAAGGAAGTTGGTTCTTAACACCCAAACTGAAAAAATAAAAATAGGAAGTAGGCATCATCACACTCACAACTCTGACATGAGAAATGGATTCTTGAAGAGAACAATGAATATAAAGTACAAACTCCTTACATATACCAAGGGAGAACAAAAAGGTCTATGCACTTTCCATCTGAGTCATAAGTTTAGGTTCTTTTTGTGGGCTTAGGTCCTTATTAGCTCTTACCTAAGAGCAGAGTTGGGATGTCATGGTTTCCAGATTTCCTTGGCTTCTTCTCAAGGGTTCATTAACTGTGCCTATGAAAATAAAGCTGTGTGGAATCCCATACATGTAATTTTGTAAACGAGTCTGTATTGGATCATCAGTGGAAAAAAACAAGAATCCATAAACTGAAAAAGCTTCAGAACTACCATTTTAAGTATTGACTTGCTACCAAACTTAAACTAAAATGAGCTGACAGGTACCGTCCAGTCTTTGCAGGGTTTTTGTCAAGAGCAAGACTCACTTTAATCTCTCATGAATTTTAGAAACGTGGAGCTGAAGTCTTTGGCTCTGAAATAAGGCACATTAAATGACTGTACTATTAAAGGTATCACAGAATTGTCAGGGTTAGAAGGAACCTCAAGGACCATCTAGTTCCAACTCCTCTGGGGTTGGGACCCCTTCCACTAGATCAGGTAGTTTGGCTGATTCAAAAATACCAGATGTAACTGCACACAGAATTATGGATGGCTTTATTTTGCTTTCCTTAAGTTTTAGGGTCTAGTAGACCTGTAGTATCTTTTCTATCTTAAAACAAACAAACAAACAAACAAACCAAAAAAGCCAAAACAATCAGTTCAAAAAATACATAATTACTATTCAAAAACTCATGCATCCTTATTGTAGAGTATATTAATTTTTAGGACTTCAGAGCTGTTGCTCAGTAAGTGGATATTATGTTGGATGTGATGGATATTCATATTTAACTGCATCCCACTGGAGACTTCATGATGTCTCACTGTGGCAAACTCCTACCAATTACATTGCATTGGATTTGTTTTACTTAAGCCATTCACATTTTAATTGAAACTGATTTCAGAACTTTTCCCTTGCTTTGCTGCCTCTCCTTCTCATTCCATGCAAGTTGCACACAAGTGACTGCCTTATCCTGAGTTCCAACCCAATATCTGTTAACCCCTTTGTCCACTTGAAATAAATTAGCTTCCAGAACTGCAATGGTCTTGTGCTTTAGAGAAGACTTTTGGGTTCTGTATCGTTTCAGTTCTGGACACAGATGCTAAAGAAGCTAGCCTGCACCTGAAAGCTCCAATATAATATATAACTGGGAAAAAAAATTACAAAAAGGAAAAAATCTCTGCCAGTATTGGAGGTACAATATAGTTTCCTTGAATGTTGATGCATATAAAACTGTCTTGGTTTTATATTCACAGAAAATGAGCAGCCACATCTTATCCATGTGGTTGAGCCAAAATTTATATTTTAATTTGGAAAAGAGATGAAACTGAATCTAGTAATTTATCTTTATTATGACAAGTTCATAATGAATTTGTCATAATAAAGCACAGTCATATGAAAAACATAGTCATAATTTTCAAGTTTTTTGGGACATCAGTGCCTGTAATTACTGTATGTGTCTGTTACATGGGCTCTTTAGGTGTTTCTAGATGTGATGTAGGGTGTCAATTTTTTTGCCTGCATTGCTAAAGGGCTTCACCAAATCACAACTAGAGACACCTGTGAAAATTTTGGAGCTAAGAAAATTGGACATGGTCTAATAATTATATTCTCAAAAAAATCAAATAATCCTAATTTTAAAACTAATGCTATTAGGAGACACTAACATCAGAGTCAGATCAAAATACCTGATTTCAAAGGTATACATTTAAAATCATGTGAATTGAGATTATTGACCAAAAATATTCAGTGTGTTGATGAATTAGCTGTGTGTTATATAAATCTTTCATCCTCTGATTTTGTTATAGAAAGTATATTTTTGTTATTTGACATAACACATTAAACCAAATACTGTATAAAAAACCTGAAACTTTTAACAGTGCATGCAAAATGCCCATAGTACTCTGACTGAACTTGATTATAGACATGGTACATGGAGCAGAACAGACATGTTAAACATGAAACTGTCTGCTTTTTACAGCAGTATTCTAACTCCTGTTAGCCACAGTGATCTTGAACAATTGAGAATTGTATTCAGATAGTCAGCTTGTCACTAATGCAATACAACAATACTTTCCTTATTTCTAACCAATATGCTATTCATTTGGTTGCTAAACTTTGCTCTGTTTCTGATTTTAAACCTCAGGTGCATGGTAACTTACCTCTAAGACTATAACTTCTACATAGGACTCTGTTAGATTTTATGATCCTAAGTTAGGTAATTCACACCACTGCTGCTGATGTTACAAATGGCTAGCATAAAATGAACACATGAAAACTCCAAGTCACAGACATTGACAATAAAAAGAAAATTACCATTTGCACTGCATAGGCCTAGATAGTTAAAGCACACCGTTGAAATAGAAATATTTTGAGCATAATTGAAATTTTTAGCTTCTGTCATGTGTGTATTTAAAGACATGCAACATAGCATGTAATCAGCAATAACAAATACATGATCTGTACACATGTAAATATACAGGTGGTGGGACTGTTTCACAATCAGAATTTCACCAATATCAGTGGAACAACAATTACATGCCAATGTGGGTCATTGAATGTATTATTTTAATAAGATTATACTAAACCTCTGCATCTGGACCCAGTATCTCACCCAAATTAAACCTGAGGTTAGATTTCCACCCTTCTGAAAGGAATACGATCAGACCTAGGACCATTGTTGAGTTCTCAAAATCCTTCCAGAAGCCATTTCAACAGAAGTAATTCATAGAGAAAATCACCTGGGAACTTTCTTCCTTACACCTGGGATGTTAAGAGGTGGAATTGTTTCATACACTACTTCAGCACATACAAACCCAGATTTAGATTAATTCTGATGTATAGTATTGACACAACATTCTTGAAGCCTGCAGTTTTTATCTGTCAGAATGACAGACCCCTTTCTGCATTTACAAAGAAAAAAAAAAAAGAAAGAAGAAAAAATTAATTACTTAAGAAAAACCACAATATCCATTATCACTATGTGGAAGCAACTATGTCAATATATCCATAGAAAAACAAGTCTCTCTCCCTGAGGAGAGAGACTTAGGAGTGCTGGTGGACGAGAAGCTCAACATGAGCTCTCAATGTGCACTTGCAGCCCAGAAGGTCAATCAGATCCTGGGCTGCATCAAGAGAAGTGTGGCCAGCAGGTCAAGGGAGGTGATTCTCCCCTCTACTCAGCTCTGGTGAGACCCCACCTGGAGTACTGCCTCCAGTTCTGAAGCCCCTATTACAAGAGGGATATGGACATGCTGGAGCATGTCCAGAGAAGGGCCACGAGGATGATCAGAGGGCTGGAGCTCCTCTCCTATGAGGACAGACTGAAGGAGTTGGGTCAGTTCAGTCTGGAGAAGAGAAGGCTTCAAGGTGACCTCATTGTGGCCTTCCAGTATCTGAAGGGAGCCTACAGGAAGGCTGGGGAGGGACTTCTCAGGATCTCAGGTAGTGATAGGACTAGGGGGAATGGAATGAAGCTGGAGGTGGGGAGATTCAGGCTAGATGTGAGGAAGAAGTTCTTCACTATGAGAGTGGTGAAGCCCTGGAATGGGTTATCCAGGGGTGTGGTTGAGGCCCCGTCCTTGGAGGTGTTTAAGACCAGGCTGGATGAGGCTCTGGCCAGCCTGATCTAGTGTGGGGTGTCCCTGCCCATGGCAGGGGGTTGGAACTAGATGATCCTTGTGGTCCCTTCCAACCCTGACTGATACTATGATACTATGAAAGGAGAAAAATCATTTTAGTAATGAGGTAACATAGGAAGATATTGTTAATGAGAGTTTGTTAATATGTGGATAATGTTCCTGTATCTTATATCAGTACTGAAATCAATTAGCATTATGGTAAGAGAGACAAGAGAATAAGATCATGAACAAATCTGCAAGGAATTTAAAGAGATGATCTATCTTATTCTTTCTCTCAGACCATAACTGTTACATCTATACCTTTCCTAATAAAGAAATAAGCAAACAAACAAACAAAAAACCCCAAACAAAAGTAACAGCTAGAAGCACTGCAGATCAAAGCAGAGATACATCAGCATGTTACTGGTAAGGAGCAAAATAAAGTAGGAAACTGGTGAACAGCTTCAGGGACTGGTTTGGGGTTTTTGTCTGAACACAGCCAAAACTGCAGGCCAAATGACTGCATGCAAACAACATGCCAAAGTGACTCAAAATATTAAGCTCAAAACAAAATAGTAAAAAAAAAAGAATAGTAGTTTCTTCTTAAAATAGGAAAAAATATTAAAAAAACTATTTGTGAACTTTCTGGTTATGGTGCTGAACTTCATGTATTTTTCTTGTTAAGTGCAAAGCAAAGGAATACAACATTCTTAACAATATTCCTTTATAACTTTTCTCAGAGTTTGAAGGAAATGGGTCACTGGTGTTGTTAACTGCATTGAACAGTTCACTGCTGCAAAGAAATATATTTTTTCTTTCTGACATGGCAAAAGTAGCTGGATAGAAAAGCTCTTGTTCATTGCCACTTAACCATACTGTCATCTACCAGTCATGCAACAAATATTTTTTTCCAAAGATATCAACAGAATAATATTACTAGACAAACCAACATTTAACACTGTGTCCCATTCCTGGATCTGTCAGTGACTTACAGCTTAGCTCTGGAGATATAGTTCGTTTAGCCAAAGTACAATTTGATATACTGAGGCATTTACAGTTGATAACATAATTTATTTAAACGTTTATGCAACATGGTGTATTTTGATGTTATAAAAAACTTAACATATTCTACTTAATGGTAGGACAAGCAGCAGAATGTTAAGAAGGCTGTTTTTTAATAACACCTTGACAAGTTAAAACTGTCATTTTCTTTCTTTCTTTCTTTCTTTCTTTCTTTCTTTCTTTCTTTCTTTCTTTCTTTCTTTCTTTCTTTCTTTCTTTCTTTCTTTCTTTCTTTCTTTCTTTCTTTCTTTCTTTCTTTCTTTCTTTCTTTCTTTCCTCCTTTCCTCCTTTCCTCCTTTCCTCCTTTCCTCCTTTCCTCCTTTCCTCCTTTCCTCCTTTCCTCCCTTCCTCCCTTCCTCCCTTCCTCCCTTCCTCCCTTCCTCCCTTCCTCCCTTCCTCCCTTCCTCCCTTCCTCCCTTCCTCCCTTCCTCCCTTCCTTCCTTCCTTCCTTCCTTCCTTCCTTCCTTCCTTCCTTCCTTCCTTCCTTCCTTCCTTCCTTCCTTCCTTCCTTCCTTCCTTCCTTCCTTCCTTCCTTCCTTCCTTCCTTCCTCCCTTCCTCCCTTCCTCCCTTCCTCCCTTCCTCCCTTCCTCCCTTCCTCCCTTCCTCCCTTCCTCCCTTCCTCCCTTCCTCCCTTCCTCCCTTTCTCTCTTTCTCTCTTTCTTTCTTTCTTTCTTTCTTTCTTTCTTTCTTTCTTTCTTTCTTTCTTTCTTTCTTTCTTTCTTTCTTTCTTTCTTTCTTTCTTTCTTTCTTTCTTTCTTTCTTTCTTTCTTTCTTTCTTTCTTTCTTTCTTTCTTTCTTTCTTTCTTTCTTTCTTTCTTTCTTTCTTTCTTTTTTCTTTCTTTTCTTTCTTTTCTTTCCTTTCTCAATTTGCCATGAAACAGTGTTCGAAATAAAAAACAGCCAAATTATGCCTGTGTGAGATGGTCCTTTAGTGGTGTTCCATGCACTAGTCTTAGGTGACATGATAGTTCCAGTGAAAAACTGATGTCAGAAAAGTAAAATTTCTGAACATTCTTGCATAATGCCACAATCCTGAAAATTTCCTGTCATTTGGTTCACAGTGTAAACACTAATTGAGATGAAGGTTAGAGGTAATTCTTAAACTGTGTGAAGTATTTATGCTGTTTTCCTCTTGATGCTGAAGAAAAATGGTATGAACATACTGATCTATTTGTTTTAGGGACAATGATTTTCAAATTTTTGAGCACAGAAGATCTTTGAGCACATCTACATACAACAAAGAGTACAACTCAAACAAAGTTTCCAAGTTCCAGAATTTTTATCGTCATTGAAAAGCAATCACATTCAAAGCATGCAGTCCTGGATTCAGCTAGGATAGAGTTTATTTTCACAAGTAGCTGGCAGAGGCCGCAGCCAGGATAGCCTACAGCCAGCCAGGGATATATTTGATACCATGTGACATCATGTCCAGTACAGAAGGTGATGGGAGCTGGCTGGAGCAAGCATGTGCAGCTCCAGAAGGTGGAGTGAAAGGCTGAGTCAGGTGTTGACAGGTTCCAAGTGGTGAGCAGTTGCATTGTATATGACTCAGTTTATATATTATTTCATTAGTATTGTTGTTATTAGTGTTGTTTCTTCTCTCTGCGTATTGTTCCATTAACCTGTCCTTGTCTCAGCCCATGGAGTTTTGTCTTTTCTCCCAATTCCCTTTCTCATTCCACTGGCATGGAGATGGAAATGAGAAGTGAGTGAGCAGCCATGTGATACTCAGTTGCTGGCTGGGCCTAAACCATGACACATACCTTTTTATTTCTTTTTTTTTCAATAGAATAATATTTTCTAAATGGGATTTTTTACTTGGTAAAGTGAATGCATTCTACACATTACTTTAAGCAAATTTGTGTCAATAAAGTCTAAAACATCAGTTCAGTCATCTGCTCGATTTTGTGATTAGACTACAGTTCCTAGTATTGATGTTCAACTCACAGGAACTGTATTACTAAAAAAAAAAAATCTCCCTTATATGCAAGATGATTCTAGTGAGACTGTGTTAAAATATTTTATACAGCAGGTGTTTCTTTTTAGTATCAGTACTAATACAGTCCTTTGACTAGTCAGGTAATGTAATGGCCTTCTATAAGACAGCCTCATGAGAGGCTTGTAAGACAGCCTTCACAAACAGGCCTGTGTATCTGGGCTATCTTGATACATAAAAGTCTGCAATGAAGGTATGTCTGCCTTCAGCACTGGCTTTGTAGAGTGGTGCAAATTTCTGTGTACATTAACCAGATATTTATGAGGCATAACAAGGTGCTTTCCAAAGTACACACAGAGCAATGTCATTGAATCTACCACAAGCATGCCATTCTGCTCATTGGTTTTAAGAGAAGTGTTTCTCAAATGCTTGGGGCAGGAAGTGCACAGCAAACCAGAACAACGTGGAGTTTCAGGGAATATATCAGATGGAGAGGTTATAACTTTATGCAGTGGAATTTGGCCAGGACATCAAAATTAACACATTCAGCTCTTCTGAAAAGCATTATGTGATCCTGAAGAAATGCAAACAGATGGAATATGTTTCATATCTCATCCAAAAATAGCATACTTCTGACAACATGAAGCTCCTTGAAACCATAATGTGAAACGTATAGGCTATTATTGTAGAAGGTACCAGAGATCTCTAGTAGTAACATGACTTAAATGAAGTTACTCCTAATTTAAACATGCGTGAAAGAGAAGAAAATTAGGTCTGGGTTTCCTTGCTTTCCTACTTGGGAGTGGCAACAATCTCATGAAACCTAGCTCATTTGTTAGGCATTTCCAGAACAGAGTAAAAGTTGTGCCAAATGTTGCAATTCACATGTGGCCTGAGCTCAGAAACCTGAAGACTATTTCATTTACAAGGATATAAATTTTACTGTAACTTCAATAGCACAGGGAAAGACTTGGTTCTCTATTCCCTATGTTCTCAATGTTCTTTATACTACTGCCTTTCAGGTTGTGTTTGTTCAGATCGTGTTCTGTGACAAGGATTTTATCATGACTTAGTGGGACTATAATGCCAATGTAAATGTGTAATGTTACACATTGCTTTTTGGAGATATTTAAAAAACCCTGTAATTTGGTATATGTTAAATATAAATGACTTGGATAGCTATACTGTACTCTTAAACTAAAAATACATAAACATCTTCTGATAATGCTTTGAATGAAGAAGCCAGCTTGCCTTTATGGATTAAATGTAAGGGAAGACTTAATTTGAGTAATCTTTTGCTGTTAGAGTGAGGGATTTTTCCCTCCACATTTTTAAGGTATTTGTATGCAAAAGATGTTAATGCTGGGGATATGTAAAGAGCTGAGGGAAATAAATCCTAATGAAAACCTATGTTAGATTTAACATGTCCAGTCCATATGCATTTAGATTTATGCTGAAAAAGAATAAAGTTTGATGGTTTTTTTTCTGAATTCAACTGAAACTGTATTAATATCTTGAATGAAGTTAAAAGTATGTACATTTTAAACATTCTTGTAAAATTAAAAACCTCTTTACATATATGTTTTTAGGGAATTTAAAACAAATCAAAGACATGAAATTAGATGGTTTCATCATCTGTGAATCTACTAATAATCCAATGATACATATTTGATCTATATCAGACAGTTACGTTCCTGTCAAATTAGCCAGGATACATGTTCTGGAGTTTAAATGCTGACATTGTGCCAGCTGCAGAAGGAAAATGATAACATGATTTGGCATAAAGCCTGCTCATTAAAAATTAACGGATCGCATTTTTTGATCATAATTAAACCAATAAATTATAGATGGTTAATATTTTGTATCAATTGGTCAGAACATTTTGAAATCCAAATTCCAAGTGTTTAAAAACTCTGTGTGATGCCCTGATAAACACCACACAAAAGCAGCAGCAAAATAGGAGATCTTTAGTGTCTAAACCCACTTTCATCGAACAACAGGAGGCACAAGAAATACAGCAGTCACAGAGAGTGCTTGAGAACTGAATTCAGTGCTCTTATCTCTCTCTGAGGTCCTCAGAGATAGATAATATATCTTCACCTTTTCAGAAAGGTTTAAAAATCTTCCTGAAATCTTCTGTTCAGGGTAAAATATTTATCAGTCTTTTCTTTTGATGCTTTTAAATTTTGTATTAGAAGCATCACACCACACAAAGTTCTGACACTTCAGGCAAAAATGCAGGACACTGGTGTTTCTGTTCCTGTACCAGGGAATTCTTGAGCATTTAGGAAGAAACAAAAATAATAATTTTTTTTTTGTTAGAAGTGAGTGACTGAGAGGTTCCACATTTATTTGCTTTCTTACAGGCTACTTAGGGCATTCTAATGATATTTGGAAGATGTGTCTATAACATATTACAGGATATGATTTGATTTACATTAGTAGTGTCTTACAATTTTTCTTCTCCAATTGTGACTGATCTGAGTCATGAATTTTCCATAAACTCTGCATCTACTTCCTCTCCACTGCTCTCCTCAGAGGAGTGCAATAGTCCCTCACCATGATTCTTTCCACACACCCAGCTGAGAGCCTGGACCACCATGCTGCAATTGCAAACTACTGGTAAATTGTCCACAGGCAGAGTGTAGCAAGAAAAACATTTGCTACCAAATACCATAAACCTCATCTTTAAAGAACTTATAAAATTTCAAATGTTTTCCCTTTCACTTTATTTTTTCCCCTTCTGAGTGTGTGAAATGTCCAGTAGAGGAGTACATAATTCAAGACAGAATTTAAAATTGCGAATTGCTTTCTTCTTTGAGTCCTGCACCAGGAAAAATAAGGGAAGGAGGGAAGGAAGGAAGGAAGGAAGGAGGGAAGGAAGGAAGGAGGGAGGGAAGGAGGGAAGGAAGGAAGGAAGGAGGGAGGGAGGGAAGGAGGGAGGGAGGGAGGGAGGGAGGGAGGGAGGGAGGAAGGAAGGAAGGAAGGAAGGAAGGAAGGAAGGAAGGAAGGAAGGAAGGAAGGAAGGAAGGAAGGAAGGAAGGAAGGAAGGAAGGAAGGAAGGAAGGAAGGAAGGAAGGAAGGAAGGAAGGAAGGAAGGAAGGAAGAAAGGAAGGAAGGAAGGAAGGAAGGAAGGAAGGAAGGAAGGAAGGAAGGAAGGAAGGAAGGAAGGAAGGAAGGAAGGAAGGAAGGAAGGAAGGAAGGAAGGAAGGAAGGAAGGAAGGAAGGAAGGAAGAAAGAAAGGAAGAAAGAAAGAAAGAAAGAAAGAAAGAAAGCCCAGGAATCAGCAGCTTGTATTTTTTTGGTAGACATTATAGCTCCCTCTTTCCTTCCTGCTTAGAGTTGATTGAAGCTACTCATTTTCCCAAATGCAAGTATTCATAAGAAATGTTGTAAATTCTTTAAGCTTCAACAATTTGTCTGCACATCACTAGTGTACGAAATCAATTTGACAGCAGCAGCACAAGAATTCTGAGAGAAAGTTCATTTCTGTACTTATTTGGTTGATATACTTTATATTTCACAAAACCAAACTTATTTAATATTAAATACCAGTGACCTTTTTTTTTTTGCTGCTGTCGTTGTTGGTATTTGTTCATTTTAAAAAGAAATTGGAAGCTCAATGTGTAGGAAAAAAGATATTAGTTTATCCTGTGCTTGGCCAATAAGAACACAGATCTTTTGTTCTCCAATAGCTAAAATTTTATAGTGACCTGATAAAAGAAACAAGAATATAATAATTCAAATAAGAGCATAACAGCCCTTTTTTTTGTTTATTATTCACAGTTCTTAGGTGGTTCAGTATAGCAGTAAAGCATATTTTATATATATATGTATATACAATACAATACAATACACCAGGTTGGAAGAGACCTTCAAGATCATTGCGTCCAACCCGTCAACCAATCCAACCCACCCAACAACTAAACCATGCAGCCAAACACCCCATCAAGTCTATATATATATGTATACACTTCAAAGAGGTTTTAGGAGATGAAAATGCCTTTTATCTGAATGAGAACTTGATCTTAAACTCTGGAATGACACAATTTCAGAACAAAAGCTAACTACACAAGTACATTATGTTTACTCATTGCAGTATGCCCTGCATGTAAATATAGGTAAGTGAATGTGACAAAATGTCAAAACCATGAGAACTCCTGAGGACTGTTCAAGGATCTCCCTCAACCTTCTCTCAGCATTCCTCATTTTTATCAGACACTTCAGCTAAAAGTAATACCAAACATCACAGTTTAAAGTTTTTTTCTGCAAGTTCTGTTGCCCAATACTTCGAACTTGTAAGAGCAGGTGGATTAACCTGTGCACTGCTATAGGAATTACAGTTGTATTATTTATCTTCTTATTTAAGCTTATGTGAATGAAGTGTCAAACCTTGATCATGGTGTTTAAATGTACACCCTCACTCTATGTAGCTCTTTTCAGTTTTATCTTGTCTTCCTTTAAGTGATTCTCTTTCAAGAAAAGTCAGTCTCAATGTCTACAGTTCTGCTCTTAGACATTCACTTTCAGGGGGACCAGGAATTGTTCATTTTAAACACAGCTGGTTGAAATCATGCAACATTGTATTAATTAGAACGCAGTTCCCCCAGACCTGCTGTTATTGCAGCAATTCGTTAAACAGTCCAGGTGTAAAATATGAGGGATTTGGTTGCTCATGGGATTGGTAAGAGCATATGGAGTTTTTCACCTCTAAGTTGTTGGTGTGAATCCAGGCTAGGCCAATAGTCAGCAACTCCTGAGTTTTCACTCTCTAATGACTCTTCTGTAGCTCAGGAGAATTCCTAGGTAGTCACAGTCTCATTCCCAAGTGTCTAACTCAGAACATCTCTGAACATTGCCTTGACATTTCCAGCTAATGGGATGAACAATATTAAAAAAACCCAAACAAAACCCAGAAGGATTTCTTTTCAGCTTTTCAGTGGTCCATATTTGAGACATAATGGGAAACTTGTAAAAATGATGTTCTAAACTTACTGTTTCTGTAGCAGAAATGAGCCTTTAAAAAAAAAAAAGAAAAGGCCCAGTTTCTGCTTGTCATCAAGACCCTGTTTCTACTTTCTTCTTGGTAAGGATAATTTCTTATACTGAAAGGAGTAGGGTAAGTCATGGTGGTGAATTGTTTCACGTTCCAAAGGCTTGGGAGAGTCTGGTCTTTAGTTCATGTAAATGGAGATTGATAAAGTGATAATACATAACTGAAAGAAATCTAGGGGCAATATAAACATAAAAATAAGTTTTAAAAAATAGCAGCAGGAGAGACTTTTTGTATAAAAAAATTATTTACATCTCTCTGGACAACCCTTGAAAGAGTGGTCTTAAGTCTAGTTTGCAGGCCTTTTTAAAATTATTTTTTCTAAATTAACAGGCAAATACTGCACTTGAGTCCAGCTGTCATCTGATTCAGGTTGGGCTGTCTTTGCTGCTTCATTGTAACATAAGTTTCTGTATAGCATGTGGTTTTTCCTGCTGTTTATAGTGCAGCCTGGGGAGGTCTGTCACATGTAACAGCATTTCTTTATCTGCATGGAATTTGTGTAAATCACAAAGGAGCTAATGGAAAAACACTTATGCACCACCAAAGTTCCCCCCTTTTGGTAGCTGCTTCTTTGTTTTACAAATATGCCCAACTCCCCAGAAGGCAGAGAGAAGAAAAGCAGGTGAATCAGTTTCTGAACTGATGCAGAATAATCACTTTGTGCACAAATCTAAATCTGAGAATTAGGAAAATGGAACAAAATTAACAAAGAATTTAAATTGTTATAACTGTTCTGTACATGCATTTTACAATTGCATTCCAGATTTCTGGAGGAAAACATTGGGAAATAGCAAATTATTCCTTAATATTCTGTTGCAATTCAAACTACATTCCCTCCCCTCCATTGTTTTCATTTTCCTTTCTCTCAGTCTTTTCTTTTCTCCTATTATCTCCTCACCTCAAAATCTGACATGCTAAGATTCTTTCCTTAAAGAGCTTTCTTTTCCTTCATGAGTATGCTGATGCAGGTTTGCAAAAATCATCCAAGGTTTTAAAGAGATGTCAAAAATTACAGATATATAAAAAGTATAATGCTTGAAAATTGCATATTAAGATCATACATAACATTCATTGAAGGGGAAAAAAAAATCTAAGCAAGTGAACTATTTTAGAATAAACTATCTTGATGCTGACAATTCAGAATTTCAAACCAAACATTTTCCTTTATATAACAAAGCAGTGGTTTATTTAAAAATTGTAACATTCCTAGCAGACTAAGTACTGAATTTCCATTGATTATCTACCCGTTTTGTGGCATGAACAGTATGGTGAGCTGACCCTGGCTGGATGCCAGTTGTCCACCAAAGCCACTCTGCTGGAAGACAAGGAAAATATAGTGAAAGACTTGTGGGTCAAAATAAGGACAGTGAGATCCTTCAGTAGCTACTGTCACAGGCAAAATAGAATCAAATCATATTACAATAATGAGAAATAAACTCAAATCTAAAAAACACCTTTGCCCTAGCCCTCCTTTCTTCTCAGGTTTTCTCTACCAGAGGGACAGGAAGATGGGGAATGTGTATTGCTGCCAGTTTATCACATGTTGTTTTCACCAACCTTTTCTCCCAAGGGGAGGACTCTTTACACACTTCCTCTGCTCCAGCATGGGGTCCTTCCTACAGGATACAGTCTTTTATGAGCATCTCCATTATGGATCCTTCCCATGTGCCACAGTTCTTCATGAACTGGTACAATATGGATCTTTTCCATAGGGTGCAGGCCTTCAGGAACAGACTGCTCCATTGTGGGTCCCCCATGGGATCACTGCTCCACCATAGGCTCCTCTCTCCACAGGGCCACAGGACGTGCCAGGACCCTGCTCCAGTGAAGGCTTCCCATGAGAACACACCCTCCTTTGGGCACATCCATCTGCTGCTGCATGGGGTCTTTCACAGGTTACAGGTGGATATCTGCTCCACCATTAACCTCTTTGTGGTGCAGGGAGACAGCATGCCTCACCCTGGTCTTCACTACACGATGCAGGGAACCTGTGCTCCAGTGCCTAGAGAGCCTCCTGCCCCTCCTTCTTCACCAATCCTTGTTTTCCCACACATACTCTCACTCATCTCTCTGGCTGTTGTTACACAGGGCATTTTTGCCTTTCTTAAGTAGGTTATCTCACTGTCCATGATAGGCTCATCCTTGGCCTGTAATGGGTCTGTCTTGGAGCAAGATGGAATTTGCCCTCTTGGACACAAGGGAAACTTTTAGCAGCTTCACACAGAAGCCACTTCTGCAGCCCCACTACTACCAAAATGTTGCCGTGTAAACCCAATACAACCACATATGTATATTTATTCAGAATTCATGTTTCTTCCAGTCTGATTTCTTTCCATTTGTTCCATGTTCTTCTCTACTCCCATTTGCTTATAATACAATACAATACAATACAATACACCAGGTTGGAAGAGACCTTCAAGATCATCGCGTCCAACCCATCAAACAATCCAACCCACCCAACAACTAGACCATACAGCCAAGCACCCCATCAAGTCTTCTCCTGAACACCTCCTGTGAAGGTGACTCCACCACCTCCACGGGTAGCCGATTCCAATGGGCAATCACTCTCTCCGTGTAGAACTTCTTCCTAACATCCAGCCTAAACCTGCCCTGGCGCAGCCTGAGACTGTGTCCTCTTGTTCTGGTGCTGGATGCCTGGGAGAAGAGGCCAACCTCTGCCTGGCTACAACCTCCCTTCAGGTAGTTGTAGAGAGCAATAAGGTCACCCCTCAGTCTCCTCTTCTCCAGGCTAAGCAACCCCAGCTCCCTCAGCCTTTCCTCATAGGGCTTGTGTTCCAAACCCCTCACCAGCTTTGTTGCCCTTCTCTGGACACGTTCCAGCAAGTCAACATCCTTCCTAAACTGAGGGGCCCAGAACTGGACACAGTACTCAAGGTGCGGCCTAACCAGTGCAGTGTACAGGGGCACAATGACCTCCCTGCTCCTGCTGGCCACACTGTTCCTGATGCAAGCCAGGATGCCATTGGCCTTCTTGGCTGCCTGGGCACACTGCAGGCTCATGTTCAGCCTACAATCAACCAGTACCCCCAGGTCCCTCTCTGCCTGGCCACTCTCCAGCCACTCTGACCCCAGCCTGTAGCACTGCCTGGGGTTGTTGTGGCCAATGTGCAGAATCCGGCACTTGGATGTGTTAAATCTCATGCCATTGGACTCTGCCCATCTGTCCAGCCTGTCGAGGTCCCTCTGCAAAGCCTCTCTGCCCTCCAGCAAATCAACTGCTGCCCCCAGCTTGGTGTCATCTGCAAATTTACTGATGATGGACTCAATGCCCTCATCCAGATCATCAATAAAGATGTTGAAGAGCATGGGGCCCAGTACTGATCCCTGGGGCACACCACTAGTGACAGGCCGCCAGCTGGATGTGGTGCCATTCACCATTACTCTCTGGGCTCGGCCCTCCAGCCAGTTCCTAACCCAACGCAGTGTGCTCCTGTCCAAGCCACGGGCTGCCAGCTTGGCCAGGAGTTTGCTGTGGGGAACGGTGTCAAAGGCCTTGCTGAGGTCCAGGTAGACCACATCCACAGGCCTCCCCACATCCACCAGGCGGGTCACCTGATCATAGAAGGAGATCAGGTTGGTCAGGCAGGACCTGCCCCTCCTAAATCCATGCTGGCTAGGCCTGAGCCCCTGGTCATCCTGTAAGTGCTGTGTGATCGCACTCGAGATGACCCGTTCCATAATCTTGCCTGGCACTGAGGTCAGGCTGACAGGCCTATAATTGCCTGGCTCATCCAACCGGCCCTTCTTGTGGATGGGCACCACGTTGGCCAGCTTCCAGTCTTCTGGGACCTCTCCAGTGAGCCAGGACTGCTGAAAAATGATGGAAAGTGGCTTGGACAGCTCATCTGTCAGCAATCTCAGCACCCCAGGATGGATCCCATCCGGTCCCATGGCCTTGTGGGGGTCCAAGCGGCTCAGTAGATCTCTAACTTCCTCTTGGAGCAGTGGGAAACTATGCAGCTCTCTGGCTCCTTCTGCCAGCTCTGCAGGCCAGCTGTCTGGAAGACGTTCTGCCCTGCTAGTGAAGACTGAGGCAAAGAAGGTGTTAAGTACCTCTGCCTTTTCCTCATTCTTTGTTACAACGTTCCCCTCCGTGTCAACCAAGGAGTGGAGGTTGTCCTTGCCCTTCTTCTTGCTATTGATGTATTTATAGAAGGACTTTTTGTTGTCCTTCACAGCAGAGGCCAGTCTAAGTTCTAAATGGGCTTTTGCCTCCCTAATTTTCTTCCTGCACAACCTAGCAACATCCCTAAACATTCTGTAGGTTGCCTCCCTTTCTTCCAAAGATGATACACCCTCTTTTTTTCCCTAAGTTCTATTAAAAGTTCATTGCCCATCCAGGCTGGCCGTCTGCCCCGGCGGCTCATCTTCCGGCACACCGGCACAGCCTGTTCTTGCACCTTCAATAGTTCTTCCTTGAAGTAGGTCCAGCTCTCCTGGACCCCTTTATTTTTAAGGACTGATTCCCAAGGAACCTTCTGAATTAGTTCCTTGAGTAGCCTGAAGTCTGCCCTCCGGAAGTCCAGAGTGGAGGTCTTCTTGCTGCCCCTCTTGGCTTGGCTGCATACTGAAAACTCTATTATGTCATGGTCACTGGTGCCTAGACACCCTCCGACCACCACATCACCCACCAGCCCTTCCCTGTTGGTGAAGAGGAGGTCAAGCATAGCCTTACCCCTGGTAGGCTCACGCAGCACCTGGGATAAGAAGCTGTCCTCCATGCACTCTAAGAACCTCCTAGACTGCCTCCTCTCTGCTGTGTTGAGATCCCAACAGATATCAGGCAGGTTGAAGTCACCCATGAGAACGAGGTCAGGTGATCTTGAGACAGCCTTAAGCTGCCTATAGAATGCCTCATCGACATCCTCCTCCTGGTTGGGTGGTCTATAACAGACTCCAACCAGGATGTCTGCCCTGTTGGTCTTCCTCTAATTCTCACCCACAAGCACTCAACCCTATCATCCCTGATCTCCATCTCAACAGCATCCAGTGCCTCCCTGACGTACAGGGCCACCCCTCCACCCCTTCTTCCTTGCCTGTCTCTCCTGAAGAGCCTGTAGCCATCAATTGCAGCGCTCCAGTCATGCGAGTCGTCCCACCACGTCTCTGTGATGGCAACTACATCATAACTTTCTTGCTGCAACAAGGCTTCCAGCTCCTCTTGTTTGTTACCCATGCTTCGTGCATTAGTGTACATGCACTGCAGCTGGGCTGCTGGTTTCACCTCTAGCTCTAGCTTATCACCTCCAGACTCCTGCCTGAGGGCACTGGTTTCCGACCCTCCCCCTTCGAAGCTAGTTTAAAGCCCTGTCAATGAGACTTGCTAATTCCCTTCCCAGAATCTTTTTACCTTTGGGGGACAGGCCATTCTCATGTATTATGACCTTTCCCCTCCTCTGGGACAGATGTACTCCATCTGTTACCAGCTGACCTGGTGCAGTACAAAGTTCCCCAAGATCGAAAAACCCAAAATTCATTCGTCTGCACCAGCCCCTAAGCCACTTGTTGACTACAGCGGCTGACCTGTTCCTTATTGTGTTCCCTCCTGCAACTAACGGTATCGATGTAAAAATTATTTGTGCACCTGACCCCTCAACCAGATCTCCCAGGGCCCTGAGGTCATTTTTGATAGCCCTGGGAGGCCTGGTACCAACATCATCATTCCCTAACTGCATGACCAATAAGGGATAATAATCTGAGGGCTGTACCAGACTGGGCAGCCTTCTGGTAACATCTCCAACTTGGACTCCTGCTAGGCTAAAATATAATATTATATATTATTATATATATTATATAATATAATTATATTATATTAATATAATATATATAATATATATATATATATATATATATATATATATATATATATATATAATATATATAATATATATAATATATAATATATATTAATATATTATATTAATATATAATAATTATATTATATTATATAATATTATATATTATATATAATAATATATTATAAAATTAAAACTCTCAGAAAGCTATTTGTGTCCATTCATCAACAGCAAAAACTTCATCAGCTAAAACATGCAAGAATATTAGCTCATTAGTTCAGTCTGTATCTCTGCTATGTGACACCCAGATGAGAAAGATGGTTCAGTCTTACAGGAATCTAATTCACCATTGCCCAGTTTCTTTTCAGTTTCATTTTATTTGTCAAAGAGGTAAATTATAGATCGCTGTCCCACAGGAGAGATGCAACTTCACAGTATGCATTATGAAGTGCTCAGATGGTTTGATATTGAATAGTGTATAAATATATTTATGCATTAATATTCGACTAAAATAGTTATGCTCACTTTGAAGTTCATATTTGTCTATAATATAATGAATACTGTTCTGCTCATCTGCTTCATTTGACAAACTAACATGGCTTTGGAGCTGAAGTTAGTCTACTTGCAAAAGCATAGGGCAGAATTAAACTGATAAAGTGAATTTATTTACCTGCAATATTACTTAAGCCCAACTTTGCACAATGTACTTTATTATAATACATGAGGATTATATTACACATCCATATTACATTTCTATTATGTAGGTTTCAGGAGAAGACTTGATGGGGTGCTTGGCTGTATGGTCTAGTTGTTGGGTGGGTTGGATTGTTTGATGGGTTGGACGCGATGATCTTGAAGGTCTCTTCCAACCTGGTGTATTGTATTGTATTGTATTGTATAGGTAAGATTTAGATTCATAGATTCACAGAATGGTTTGGCTTAGAAAGGAACTTACAGATCACTTACAATCCTGTGCAATGGGCAGGCACACTTCTTTAACTTTTACCTGATTCCCATTTCTGCTTCTTTCTAATAGTTCTTTTAAAAGGGGAATATTTTATTTAACTTTTTAAATTAATTACCAGGACCAGATTTCATTATATGAATGTGCAGAGCTAACACAATAAGATTCTGAGATCTCATTTAAGTCTTTATCATACTAAGAATAATAACATAAATTAACTTCTATGCAAAGCTAGAATAATTAATTATATTTTTTGACATATACAGAAAACTTTTCATCAGAGATTCTTGAACTGAAGCTTGTTTCATTTGCTGGTATCACTGCAAAGCACAATCTTTTGTCAGCTACTTGCAATGCAGAGTCTTTACCGCAAAACAAACTCTTTTTCTTCAGGCATTTTCTCCATCACTGAACTGTTTCCATTAATTAAAGGTAGAACAGAAAAAGCTCTGTTATCTAAGTAAAGATGAAAAAAACAAACTGTGAGTGAGAAAGACATGAGAAAACAGAAGTGTCTTAGCAATTTCCACTTTGGAAAGGTACTTATCTTTCCTTTTTACACTGCTCACTTTTGCCAGGAAGAAAAAAACAGAAAAAGAGGTGCCCCGTCACGCATCCTGCCTGTCAGAATATCATGTAAATTTCAGAGCATTGTGCCAGTTAAAACAGACACTTCAAAGAAAAGCAGAATTGATCAGCAATTGTGGACTAAAACCAACAGGTCTTCACTTCCAACTAGAAACCACAGCTACTAAGTGCCACTGAAGCTTTATATTTGATGTGATCTGCAATGTAACTTTTTCTGAAGTAGTTAAGAATGGTACTTTGGCAGGTGAATAATAATTTTCAAAGCCAATTAATATTTTAATTTAAGACCACTGGTCTGTGCTATCTTGCCCTGAAATAATTATTTTTCTTTCCCTGCAGAGCTCAGTGTACACAAGATCACCTGATGGTTGTTATGCAAGGCAGTACCACCCAATAGTTGGGGAAAAAGCCTACTAATAGAGTGTTTCAGTCACTGTGAAAATCTGGGGAAACTGCTTAATTGTTTTGGCCCTGATTCAGGGAAAATTTAAAGTATCATTTTAGTGTTTAACTTGTGCTTAAGCCTTGCTGATTTTTGGGAGTTATATATTCATGTTTAGATTGCTGTGTTGAACAAGGGTACTACATACAGCAAATCACTCTATTATAGTATTTCCATCTTTTTCTTATTCTATCAACATTCAGAAAAGTAATTATTGTTTCTAAGGTAGTTTGACGTCTTGGGGCAGACTTTCAAAATACAGTTTTAATATGCAATTCAAGAGCAAAATGATAATTTTACAGAGAAAAGAACCTGTCTAGTCTATGTTCGTGCTCCAAAAATGAATTTTTTTCTGATTTGCATAAGCATTTGCATTGCATTAGGCAGAGACTCACTCTGTTAGAAGTTCTCAAAATTTAACACCATGGGATTGAACATGACCTGTTCAATTACACTGAAAACTATATTTCATGTTAAGCGATTAGCTAAATATCTAAATCTGTGCAGATAAAATAAAATAAAGTAAAATAAAATAAAATAAAATAAAATAAAATAAAATATCAACATTTTTGATCTTGTGACATTTTTTAGATATCTTGCACAGCGGGAACAGATTAAGTATGGAAGGTCTTCCTGAGCAAGACTGATAGAAAGAGTTTTAAAAGGAGAACAAACAGAGGTATTTATGTCTTATGCATTCTGTTCTATTGTATATAAATACTTAAAAATATTCCACCTCTGAATCTTGATTTGATTGTCTGCCTTTCTTTGAAAAAATAAAAAAGTCAATTAGAATAGCAGCTACAGCTGAAGTAAATAGTCATTAGGCATGTACTGCCACTGTATGTGCACCCAACTTGAAAATATTGTTGTGTCTGCACTTCAGCATTTCAGTGTGATAGCTAATGATTTTTTTTTTTCCAGTTGCAGAGGCTTTAAAATATTGCTGAAAGCTGAAATCTTTCCTTTGCTTGAACGGCTAATTAGTTTTGTGTATATGGGATTTATGAAGTCCTGGGTGTTTAAATCATGTCTCAGATTAGAGCTGCCTGGAAGTTCTCTACATTACGAAATAGATAAATAAAAGCAGCATCCTAACAAATGCAAGGTTTGTGACTTCTGAACCATGCTGATCCCATGGATAAAATTAATCTGCAAATCTTTTTCCCAACAGTTGTTGATTTCCCCAGTCCCCTTGTTGTAATTGTATTTCCTTTGATTAAATCCTTTATCCAACCTTGAATGGAACCATAGTTCTCTGCAAGAAATAATGAAAACAACACACAGTGTAAGGAGTCCCTATCTCCCTGGCTGTTTTGCTGACAGAGAAAGGTTTGTACAAATCTTGCACTGCTTCTGCGACCGGATATCTGAGTTCATTACCAAAACAAGGAAGAAAGAAAAAAAAAATCCACTTGGCATTAAAGCTTACATTTTGATCTTCCTTAGATTTTGTAGACATTGTCTTATCTGGAATCCAGTCTGTCAGGAAAAAACAGAGTCTATGCAAAGAAATTTTTATTAGCTCTGTGTTATGTTACTATACTTTATTAGATGGTGACATGTCTTAGAGAGCACCTGCTGTGAGGATTTGGGCTGTTAGCCAGAGAAGAAATAAAAAAGAAATGTGTAGTTCAAATCTGAGTGGCAACAGGCTTGCATTACTGTAACAAATACCCACATGCCTGAGCAGTTGGAAAGTTAGAGTGAATCACAGTTATAAGTATTGGGGAATAAATATACATATAAGTGGCACTGCTATCACCATCGTTTCAGAGCAACAAAGATATAAAATGTCTCTTTGACATCTGTTCTCCTTTAGCCTGCAAATGCGACTATTGAATGACATTTTCTACACAATATGCATGAAAAGAATTAACTTTTTCTATCCTTCTTCTGTGGCTTTTTTACGACACTCTGGCCCATTTTCCTGCCAGAGCAACAAAATCTGTAATGAGAAAAAAAACCCAAATTCCATTTTTCCTTGTATCTCTGGTAAATCTGGAATAGCTCTAGATTTACTCTTATATGAATGTGGCTAAAGGCAGAAATATACCTAGAAATATTTGTAGGTTTCCAGAACTGCTCAAAGAATAACTATTTTTCATGTGTTAAAATTCAGTCCCCAAAGCCAAAGAAGAATGTACATCAAATGGACTCTTCAGACTTGATATAAGACATCACTCCTCATTTATGAGTTCTGCATTTGATATGCTGGAAGGGATATCTGGATATATGATCAGCTCTAAAATGCAAATGATAAAATAATCAGGCTCAAGAAAACAAGGAGATACTAAATTAGAAGACTGCAAGACTTTTTTTATTCTTCATATACGAATGTAGATATTGTTTTATTATATTCACCCCCTGCAATAAAGGACAGATGTCCTAGAATTTATTTTCTTTGATCACAGAAAATTATTTTAAAAGGAGCATAAGATTGATCTGATCCCTCATGCAAAGAAGGATATTCTGCTTTGGAAACTAGTGTCTGGCAAGAAGATTGTAATTCAAAAAGCCAGTAAGTAATATTCTGTCAGCTTCTGGCATTCATCACTTTCTCAGAAGAGCAATATTTTGGCCTTTAAGACATCTGTCTGAGTTCAAGGGTGCTGATTTTATGGGACCATAACTTGATGTGAGGCAAGTGCAAGTAATTCCTCAGATTTTAATGGGACATGCAGATACAGATCAGTTCTCTGTGTGACAGCCACACTCTGACAGATACAGGATGAAAACAAAAGTTACGTAGTTTCGTTAACTTTACTTAGTGGAAGCCTACTGTTGCTATTGCTGCAATTTATTTATCAGCTGCCTCAATGTTTTGGGAACTTTCTCAAAATTCTAGAAAATTGTATCAAGAATACTCACAATAACTGAAAATCATGTAGCAGTCCTTGTCCAGGTTCAGAATCTGTGGTTAAAACTTCCTTCATAAGAATTGTGAGTTTGGAGGTAAAGGCAAACCTTCTGTAATGCTGATTAGAAAAAACTTGTTCAATTTGATGTCATCAAATTGTGACCAGTTTTGTGACTAGTGGGAAAGTGTATTTGCCTGGGACTCTGTTCAAACCTATGGATAACATGCCAATGCAATTAAAGGAAATGCTAATGACAGGTTTTCTAGTATTCTCCTTTTTGAGTTCGTTTGCAGTGAAGGTATAATAATGTTAGAGTAAAAGAGAGATTTCAGGTACTTAAAACTGGACTTCATCTCTTCTGCTGATAACCTTGCTTGACACAAAGCTTTGCATCTTCCTCTCCTCATAAAATTATTCATGCATTGTTCTGCATATGACTGTGGTTTTTTGCATTTTTGTTTGTTTGTTTTTATTATTTGTTATGTGGTTAAAAAAGAGGATAAAAATAAATGGAAGTGCTATTCTCTATATAGCTGACGTATTATTTAAACATCTTAATATTAGTCCAAAAGTATTGCTTCTGAAACTGAATCAGATATCCATCTTAATTTCCAAAATTTCTTATTATAAAGAAATGATTGCAGGTCCTTGAGTCAGTGCTGTTGATTCAGTCATTGGAGGTAACCAAGGCATCTTTTATGCTTATGAGCTCCTCATCTGCATAATACAGCGGATGCTAATATTGTTTTATTACTAAGGAAATAGAACATCTTTCTGTTTCTAATGATCAATAGTATAAAAAAGTTTAAAATGTTCTCTAGCTAACCTCTCTTTCTGTTTATTTCTGTTTATGGATGTCTGTAAGTTACAGATTTATTTTAAGAATATCCTTCTTAAAACATTCCAGGCTTTTGAGGAGGTGAAATGGATGTTTTCTTTTTCCTCAGCTTAAATGCTGGTGTAAAGATTATCTCTTTGCACTGTGGATTAACTGTACAACCCAATACAGAGTAAAGATTTTTGTCTATTATTGCATATTTGGGTTCATCATTAACTAATGATGAGTAATGATGACATTCCTGATTGAATAAGCTGAGTAGCTTATTCCACTACAGCATTTTCACACAAGGTATCTACACAAAAGCTTCCAACGATCATCCTGCAGAATGTACATGGACATGTTACCAATCAGTGATGAGGAAACCTAAAACTATTCAGAGGATGCTGCACTTGCCTGAACCTTGGGCACTCATACAAGTCTAGGCAGAGTACACATAAATCTTTTCTGTATGTGTAGCTGAATATGATTTCACAAGGGTCAAGACTGAAGAACTGTGACGCACAGGTTTTCTAGCTGAGCTCTGATAAACTGCCTGAGATTGTTATATACCTAGATGTCCTCAGGTTTCTGGATTAGATTTTTGTGGAAGATTTCCAGTTGTTTCCAGGAAAAATAGCCTTTTGAATGGTGCAGCATGTCAGTACTTGGCATTCCTTGTGCTCACATGAACTTTCTGTATCTCAGTTTACAGTACTGGAAAAGAGGGTTATTGATTAGTGGTTTCCTGTTTGATATCAGAGGATTAGGAATGTTCTGGTTTTATCTAGCTCTGTGAGCATATAAAAATAAGAAGCTTCATACAAAATGAAGTATCATACATGCTATTAATATAATTCCTGAATAGTGTGATTTAATATTGGGATGATATTAGTGTAGACTGTGTTCTTCATTGTATTTCTGCTTTTCACTATGAAGGTAAGTGAGGTAAGATAAATTCTCAGAAGAATAGGAAAGCTATGAGAAGATTAACTGTCTTAACTTTGTTTAGTAAATGATATCCAATATCTTATTCTTTCTAGATAAACACAATATCTTTCATTACAGTCTTTAAAACAGATTGTACACATCAGGATTAAATGGGGTAGATCTCAGTTCTTCACTGAGAGAGTTGTTAGCCATTGGAATGGGCTGCCCAGTGAGGTGGTGGAGTCACCATCCCTGGAGGTGTTCAAGAGGGGATTTGATGTGGCATTTGGTGCCATGGTTTAGTAGTCATGAGGTCTTGGGTGACAGGTTGGACTTGACGATCTTTGAGGTCTCTTCCTACCTTGGTGATTCTATGATTCTATGATCTCAGGGTACAATCTTACAATTAATTTAACGAGTGCTGATAGATTACTTGTCATGGAATGGTAAAGAGGTTCTAAATGATGTCATAAAGGCAGGAACTTCTATGATTTCTAGGGAGAACATGCTTTCAAGACAGAAGATGCAGTCCTTGTCATAAGTGTAAGATCACTGTGACTATCAAAATTCTCTAGAAAAATCAGGAAAGCATGGTATTTAGAGAACATGTAAGATAGGTAAGTGCTGATTTCCACATTTCCCAGAAGGAGCACTGGGACAGAGAAAATTACTCCCATGAGAAGCACAGTAAGAAGGTTCCTTCACTTATGAATTAATTATTCTGCAGTAATGTTCACAATTAACTAAACCTCATGTCAAGGCTTAAGGGCTCTGAAATTCTAAGACTTTGAAGTACTTTCGAAGGTACGACTCTAATCTTTCTTCAAGGAATGTAACTTTTACATCCAAATTACACAGTTTTGTAGCTTTGTGTGGGCTGGAAGATGAGGGTTGTTTTTTTCCTGTCTAAAATTTTGTAGATCTGCCTGTCTGTGGAGTGCGTAGGAATCCCATTATCTTCATGTGGCACTGCAGTCACACAGCATTTTTAGAAACAGCAAGCATGTGAACTAGTACCACATATTCATCTTTGGTGTGCTATCTTCTTGAGCCCTGTAATACACTTTTTCTTCCACGACGAGGGATTGATTTAAACAGCAAGATTAAAAATAAAGCTTGTTTTTTTTGGGGTTTTTTTTTGCCTTTTTTTTTTTTTTTTTCTTAAATAAATGTTTCTCTTTCCCATTTTAATTACAAGATCACACTTAGGAAGAAATGCTGGATGTTGATCCTAACACTCAGTCATTTGTTCTGCTGCAGCTCCAGAATAATTCAATGAATATTAATGAAATATAGCACTATCAGTAAGAAAAATGCAGCCTATAAAAGTAGCTACTTATATCACCCTATTTCTCTGGGTTCCCCCTCCCCAACCCCAAGAACATATTCCAAAACTCATTATCTTTCTCTATTCATCTTCAGTGATGAGTCACGTATCACGTTTTCCATCCTTGAAGGTATATGGTAGAAATTATTGGTAGTACCTGCAGCATGGTGATCCTGGCCCTACACACCCATGTTTGACATGTCAGATTGTTGAATGACATTTATCTGGACAAAAAGAGTTACATGTGCCTTTTAAATTAATTGATTTGTTTAATTATTTCCCCTTTTAAACTCATCTAGCACTCCCCTAAATACAACTGAGCAATAGAATTTCTGTTTGGTTTGTAACTGATTTTCATATTATTTAAGAATGAGTGCCGTCTTTAAGATAAATGATCAAAGTTGGGCAAGGGTCCAACAGATTGAATTACTCTTCTGCTAGCAGAACAACTGCAAAGGGACTGTGATTTCATCTGGTGTTTGTAGTTTGGAATATTTTATAAATCAACATTCCTTGTGCTGTTGAATAAGATTTTTGGCACACGGACTTATAATTCAGGCTAATATTTCTATGCAGAAAGTAAGTTGAGAGGAGGGCAAAAATCAGGATAAACTATATGAAATGGACTAGGTAAAAATGCAACAGAATATGTGAAAAAGGGAGAACTTAATATTTCAGGTAAGAATAAACTTTCCTTCCAACTTAGTCTGTGATCTCTTTCTGGCCTTGGCAAATACACTAGACCAGAAAAAGGGCTCTCAGTTTCCCAAACTGTTCAATCACAAGGACTAATGGTAATCAGAAGGAGAAGTTTTATTCTGGGTTATAAAGCAGAGATCTGACTCTCTGGAATTAATAGAGAATTATTCCCCTCAATTAATGCTTTTGTCAGTCCAGTTCTAAGCTGCATAAGCTATGGAGTTTTTACTCTTTGCTTTGGGTCATTAGGAAGTTATTTGCACTGGTTTATCACTGGAAAATATTGATGTCCTTTAATTCAGTTTATTTTCTTGCTTTTAATCTACTTACCTTTTTTTTTTTTTTCCCCAAGCTAAGCGAATTTGGGCACAACTTTTGGGTAGACCATAACTCTCAAATTTCCTAGAGTCCTTATGGGGCTGACTTTCATACTGCTGTGTGTTCCTTTTCTTAAAATTCCCACAATCCTATTCTGAAAAGCTTTGAAAAATGAATGTCAGTTTCCATTAAAAGCATTTATTACCTACAGTTCTCATTTGCTCATCTTTGTATTGAGCCTTTGTCAAAGGAAAAAAATATAGCATAAAAGGCCCTAAACTGGGTTTCTACTCTTGCTCATGCAAATAGCATTATCTCACTTAATAAATTTCATCATATTTGATTGCAATGTATAGATCAGGTAGAATCTTTTGACTGCTTACTTTATTTGAATAGTATTAACAGATATTACAAAAATTACTCGAGAATGCATCTGTAAATGGGGATAGAACTTCAGTTTCATACCTTTTGCACTGTTTCAGGTAAAATATGTCCTGTATTGCCTTCCTCTAGAGTTATGGAGTTGCACTGCTTCTGATAAATAGTCATCAGAGGTGGCAATTTTTGCAGTGAAGGGGAGTTTTGTGAGTGTTCAGCAAACTTTTCCTGAGTTCGGTTCAGAGAGATCTTAACCACAAATTTCACTGAAGCTTGTGTTCTCTTAGACCATCTATCTCTTCTCTCTTCCCTCTTCCCTGCCACACAACAAAGAAATCTTTGTAATGGAATATTTAAGTTGTAGACAGCATGTATTCCCAAGATGTAATTCTACCATGATAACTTCCTTGATATCTAATGACTTAATTAGATAATCACATAATTGCAACAAGTAAAGAACTTGTGCAAAATGGAATAAATAATAGAAATTAATTTTTTCTTGGACAGAAAAAATGGTAAATTTTGAATTTCATAACCTTAGCTTATCAGCATTGCTAATTAGATGTTGCCTTTTAATGATCTTCCATTAAAATAGCTGTGGAGAGACTAGGGAGAGAATTCTTTACTCAATTTTTTTGATGAAATTAAACAGTAAAAAGCTTTTCCTTCCTCTCCCTGGAAAAAAACAAACAACCAACAACAAACCCAAAGAAAATAGAAAAATCCAAAGTAAATTTCATTACCTCTTTTTTTTTTTTTTAATTTTCTTTGTCTTTTTTTCTCTTTTTTTTCCATTAAACTTTTTTTTTTTCTTTTCTTTTTTTCCCTTGTCTGACAGGAAGAAATTAATTAATACTGAATTAATACAGCCTGCAAATCATTCAGAGGATGGATATAGGTTTCTATTTTTAGTCCCATTTTCCATATCACAAGAGCTAACTCCTAAAATCTTTGTGGAGTCTGCTGTTACTCAATAGTTCCATTTAAACTCATTAAATTTCCCAAGGGAAGAGTTTTAGATTTGGCCCATGCCAGATACAAGGTATTCCAGTTCTTCAGCTCAAAAATTTTACTACCTATGACCCAACAAAAACTGTTATCTGATAGTCAAGCTATCTATTATTTAGGATTTATTACTACCACAACATGAGGCATATGAGGCTTGATTGTTAAGAAGGATTTTTTACTCTAATCATCTGATATTTGTTTTGATGGATTACTTTATCATTAAAATGATCAGAAGAAAAAACTTTATATGAGACCTACTTAAAGGAATGTTGACTATCTGAAGGATCATTTGTTTTATCAGCATCAATTCCAGAGACTGACTTTATATAGTTTATGATGAGAACTAGATAGAAGATCATGTCTTTAAATCTTCTCAGTGTTACAAATGTCACCACATCTGTACGTCTTAAAAACTTCCAGAGACAGGGATTCAATCACTTTCCGGTGCAGCTCACTCCAGGGTTCATCCATCTGCTTCTAACCTAAACTTTCCCTGGTGCAACTTGAGGCCATTTCCTCTTGTCCTTTGACTTGTTATGAGGGAGAAAAGACCAGCTCCCGCCTTGCTACAACCTCCAGACAGCTGTAAAGAGTGATAAGTTTTCCACTCATCCTCCCTTCTTCTAACTAAACAATCCCAGTTCCATCAGCCATTCCTCATGAGACCTGCTCTCCAGACCCTTTGCCAGCTTCATTGCCCTTCTCTGGGCATGCTTCAGCACCTCACTTTTCTTTTTTGTTGTGAGGGTCCCAAAATTGAACACAGTACTCATGGTGTGGCCTCACCAGTGCTGAGTACAGGATGAGAAAAACTTCCCTGGTCCTGCTTGTCACATTATTCCTGACACAGGCCACAATGTCGTTGGCCTTCTTGGCCACCTAAGCACACTGCTGGCTTATATTCAGCCAGCTGTTGATCAACAATCCAGGTCTATTTCTGCTGGACATCTTTCCAGCGACTCTCTCTCATGCATGGGGTTGTTGCCACCCAAGTGCAAGACCTGGCACTTGGCTTTATTGAATCTCAAATAACTGACCTCAGTCCATCTATCCAACCTGTCCTGGTCCCTCTGTTGAGCCTTCCTAGACTCAAGGACATCAACACTCCCTCCAATTTTAGTGTCATCTGCAAACTTACTGAGGGTGCATTGAATTCCCTTGTCCAGATCATTTATAAAGATAGTAAAGAGAACTGGTCCCAATACTGAGCCTTGGGGAATGTCACTTGTGACTTGTTGCCGATTGGATTTAACTCTTTGTACCTGGGCATGCAGGTCGCTCATGTTGTTTAATGTCCTGATTTCATAGATGCAAACAATTGAATGAAAAACTTTATATCCTCCAAGGGAAAACTTGTTTTATGTCATGGGTACACTAATTATTGTCTTTTTCAAAGTCACCAACACTGCTTTCAGGCACATGTGAGCTAGAAGGTTGGATAGCAGTTGTGGCAGCACAGAGCACAGTCAGGCTGTGAAATCTATCCAAGAAAATGAATAAATATTACGATGCTTAGTCAATGCTGGTATCTGTGCTACTGAGGTTACATTGTTATCTACAGAGACTGCCATGTAATCATGCAATATGTCACACAATCTGGAATTCACTTTTTGTTTATTTTCTTTTAGGAATTGGGTTTCTGTTCCTTTTGGTCTCATCCAAGAAGAGCAATATGATAATATTTTTTTTTAAAGGAGCTATTATTAACAAGGAATATAATTTATTATACATATTAACATGTTCAGATAGAAAATGACATTTGCTGTTACAGACACAAATTTTCTGGCTCTACAGAAAGGAGCTGATTTTTCAAAGCTCATAGGGTAGTATTTACACGCTCATGTTACCAACATTTGAGACCAGCTTTTTGAAAGGACCTGTTATCCAATAAAGGAAATTTAATGAAAATCTCACCTTAATTATGAAGGGCTGGTAAGCTCTGACTGATTCTGAAGGGAGGTGGTATATCTACACATCTTTGCATGATATATCTGCTTATATCAGAGCAAAGCCATGACTGTATATTTCAATTTTCATGAGGATGATGTTATTTTAATCTAGCCTCATCTGTGTCAGAATCACTTATATTAGCAAAGCTGAAAATCAGATATTAGAGATGATAATCATTCACATTATTTTAAATTTATGGATTAAACCTCAGACTTTACATACTTGGGATCCATGAGGTTTAAAGAGTCTAGTCCTTAAACTCACTGAAGTAAGGCAATAGATAATGCTAGTCACTGGGAGATGTTTCATATTTTCCTAAACAGATCCACAAAGCCAGAAAAGCTAGTGTCAATTTGTCCTCTCTGTCTCATATGATTGTAATAACTGTCATGATTTTTGCTGTAATAAAAGTAAATTTTCCTCCTAGTAGCTGATACAGTGCTATGCTTTGGATTTAAAATGAGAATGTTAATAACACACTGATGTTTTAGTTGCTGCTAAGCAGTGTTTATACTATTTCAAGGAGAGTTCAATTCTCTCTCCTTTCAGGTAGTTGTAGAGAGCAATGAGTTCTCCTCTCAGCTTCCTCTTCTCCAGATGAAACAATCCTAGTTCCCTCAGCCTGGACACATTCCTGTGTGGTCTGCACTAGATGAACCTGTTTTGGCAAGGATGTTGGCCTCAATGATCTCCAGAGATCTCTTCCAATCTCTACCATTCTATGATTCTATGATTTATCTCAACATATGGTTGGGTTTGGTTTTGTTTTCTTTTTTTCTTTTTCCCAGTTTTCTCTCCTGTTCTGTGTAGTGCTTAATTGCTGACTGGGGTTAAATGACAACACAGCTGTAATAATATGCTAGGTTTTGAAAGCCTATTCTAGTTTGATATTGTCACTTCTCCAGAGATGGCAGGCATTCATGTTCAAAATTATTCAGAAAAATCTTATCATTTTCAGCCCTTCTTGCAGTCTGGCAGACAGGTAGACAGGTGGACAAATAGAATTGGCATAGAGAGGTATCCGTTTGTTTTCTTATTTAATAAGTCAATTACATTAGGAAAGTTCTCTATACAAACACAGGGGATGGAAGAATACAGATGGTAGGCATTCTTGTGTCTGGTGGCTGTTTAGGCATTAAACATTTGTTTAAACTAATCACCTGCAAGTAAAGAATCTGTGTATTTTAACATCATCAATTAAATGAAGACCCAGTGAGTGGGGGAATAATGAAAGGAGAATGAATTTTACAGCCTGTAATGTCATTTAGAAGACTTAAATGTTCTTCACATATTAAACCCAGTAAACTACTATGGGAAATCCTTTGTGTAAAATAGGGATTGCATAAAGGAAATTCTAAACACTTAAAAGCAGAAATACAAAAAGCTAAAACTCTCAAGTGCCTATGCAAAATCTGTTCCAAAACAGTTTATTCTTCCATTTCCTTATTGTTACACTAGTCAGTTTTAAGAAACTCCCTTCCATTCCTGTTTACTCAGCAGAAAAATTAGCATGCAAGTCTGCTTGCAGATGGATGGTGTAGTTTAAGTTCTTAAGTTTTATATTACTGCTATCCTAATAGCAGAATCAATGACATTATACAAACCTGGCTCACACCCATCACCTGCAACTACAATGAGTTGCTGTTCATTGCATACGTGGTTGTTGTTTTTAAGTCACTGAGGATTAAGAAAGAGAGAAAAATGTACTACAGTCCAAAGTCATGAAGGGGAAAGTGTGTGAGAGTCACATGTACTGTGTATTTATTTACTTATGATGAGCCCCAGCTACAAGCCATCAGCTTACAGTTTCTCTTACAATCACCTGCATTGGCTATTCATGAACAGGTCATGAATAGCAGAATTATATCACTGTTTTTGCTTCCTTAATAAGAGCTATTAAAGAGTCACTTTTCAGATTGTTATTATTAACTATTTGTTAGGCTATATTTTATGAATACTGGTCTCCTTATTCAGAAGAGGAGAAAAGCATAAAGAACTGGAAATGGTTTGAGAAGTAATATGAACGTCAAACTATTTGTAAGACAGGAAATAATTGGTATACATTGACAAAAGTAAATTGAATAGAGGAGCTGAATAGCAGCCTATTGCAAGAAACAGGAGAGTTTAAACTGTTATTCTGAACAGATTTGTACCTATAGTATCTGAATTGCCTACATTACTTTTCAGGTCAGTAGAAATAAGGCCCAGTAAGGGAATTTACATCTAAACCTAATGACTAACAAACTGTAGAGCAAAGAATTTCACCAAGTCAATCTAGAGTGAAAACTGTAAGTTAGTAGTAATTTAAAGAGACAATCAAACGTATGCAAACTTCATTTTAGGTGTTGAAACACCTAATTTAATGGCATAAAATATAAGGGTCACAGACCAGTGGAACAGGCTCCCCAGAGAGGTTGTGGAGTTTCCTTCTGGAGACTTTCAAAGCCCATCTGGATGCCTTCCTCTGTGACTTGAGCTAGATTGTATGGTCCTACTCTGGCAGGGGGTTTGGACTTGATGATCTGTTTGGGTCCCTTTCAATCCCTGACATCCTGTGATCCTGTGATGTACCAAAGGTTTAATACATTCATAATTAAAAGTGCGTAGCATGATCCTAGGCTGAATTTGTGTAGAGCTTTGTCATCACTTTTTGGGAGTACTGTAGTTAACTAAAGACTAAGAATAAATTGAAAAAAAAAAAAACAAGACAGGGCAACAAGGATTTGACTATATATATTTGTTTTCTTGACAGTTAACAGTGATTATGATGAGAAACTCAGCTATTCAGCTGCTCATATACTAGAGGTTCATCTAAAATTAAGAAATCAAAACTCTTCTGTCTTCCTTATTAATATAAACTTGAAACGTCGACAGCTAAATCACATTCAGTAGAGATCATAAGATCCTGGAATAATTCAAGTTGGAATGGAGCTCAGGAAATCTTTAGTCCAAGCTCCTGCTCTAAGCAGTAGATATGAAATCAGTGCTTGTATCTAGTCTGATCTTGATGACTTCCACATAAAAAAGACTGCTCAAACATTCAGCACTACTTCTTTCAATAGCTGATTGTCCTCCTGGTGAAAAAATTTGCCCTGAGGCTCCTCTGATGACTGCATATGTTCCCTAGTGAGTTGTGGAAATTACTCACCAGATTACAGCGATGTATGCATATATGCCCATCTAAAACCTATGCTGTTTCCACTTTTTTTTTTTAGAAATATCACAATTCTTAGTGGAATTTGCAGTATTACAATTATGGTGACAAGTCATAACATATTTGAATGTGAAAAATGAACACGACAGGGAGGAAAGAACAACTCCTAAAATGAAGTAGCATACTAGTGCAAAGAAACTATTGACACTTTTCATCAGAATATACTTTCAAATCTGTATATTTATAAAGCACTAGTAAATTTTCAACACTCTTTTCAATATATTTAACTTGTTGAAACATCCAAGACAATGTATTTTTCTCTTGTGCCTTTGTTGCAGTCTTGCATACTGTCATAGTAGGGTCCCAGCACAAACCCAGACAGACACTAAGGTGTCTAGACATGGTGCCGCTCTCCTCCCTCCTTCCTGCAGAAAGCCAGGGTAATGTGGGTAAAGCAACAAAGGGGACAGGACCATGCATGTCTTGTGAACAACCCTGTATCTATGGCAAAGGCATGTGTTCTGGCCACAGCCTGGCAGAACTTCTTCCCATTGGGAAACTATACGCTGGTTTCATGCCCTATTAATCCAATCAATCTCAGGCAACATATATATACAGGCTGATTTCTAGTTGCCTGTGCCTTGCTTTTGCCTTGCTCAAGCCTTGCTCAAGCTTTGCTTAGCCTTGCTCAGCCTTGCTGAAGCCTTGTGTGCTTGAGCCTGCTTGGACCTTGTCTGGCTTGAAACTGCCTTGAGTTGCATAGCCTCAAGTTGCCCAGTCCAGTGCCTGGGATAAAGCCATGAGCATACACACCGCAAGCTATGAGAGAAACCATGAGCGTAGAAGTCGGAGCCAAGCCTGCTTCCCCTTGCGACCAGGGTTTTGCTGTACCTCAATTCACCCAGGACAAAGCAAGCGCCCATCGTGACAGTGTTGTTAACAGCCACCCTCTGCTGAAGCTAGACCAGCCATCAACAACTGCATGGCATTCCCGCCGGCAACCTGCTGTGCCTGGTGCATGAGCACCCCAAAGCCTCTAACACACAGCAGCAGCACTCCCTACCTGGGTACAACTAGGTGTGAGTAATTAATTCATTGCCTCTTCGGCATAACGGTTCTTGTCGAGTTTCCCCCCAGCTGTGGCTGAGCACCATTTCGCTCTGGAGGTATTCTCTTTCTGTTATATTCCTCACAGTTTGCATAAAATAGTTAAACTGTTATAGTTGCCCAAATACTGTACATTCCCACTGTAAATATATTCTAACCATACATCAACCCTTTTGATATGTTTTGGCAAGTTTCATATTAATAAAGGTCATTTATATTTTGATTAATATTGCCATATAATTTATAAATAAAGGAAAATTATATATCCTTTTTGACACATATATAATTATATTGTCCACAGAAGTTGCAGCAAAGACAGAGTAATGTGGTGATTGTTTCAAGAGCATGGAAACTGTGCTGGGGGATATCCATTCCAGAATTTGCTTGTGCAGGTTTCCACTGGCATCTGCAGTTTGTGTCTGTGAAATGTTTAGGTTATATGATATCTCATATATTATATGATATCTACTGGAAATGAAAACAGGTGTCATCTAGTCAGATAGAAGCAGGAACTCAGAGATGTACGAGATGTACTTGCATAGCTTGGAGTCCAGAATGGAGATAAACTTCAGGTAATGGGATGGAGGTTTTCAGGGTTTGGTTTTATGATTTGTTTTGTTTGTTGGGTTTTGTTGTTGTTGTTCATTTTCATTGTCTTTTTACAGAGAATCCAACATGAAATTTTAATTTGTACATCCACCTGTGAACTCTAGCTTTATACTTCTCTTTTTTTATTTCAGAATCATCTTCAGCACTGGAGAGAAAAAAACAACTATAGTTACACAGTGTCCTCTCAACTGGAAGTGCAAATACCCCTATTGCTGCTTGCTAAGAAAGGACAGATATTTTTTGGTTACAGATTTAATTTTGAAGAATTAAATATGTGGGGGTTTGACAGTACTTAAGAAGAAACAATCAAGCTTATTTTTTCTTGTTCTTATTAATTGTAGCTGTGCTACATGTCAGGCACTTTCAGACTTTCTTCTTTGAAAAGGGTTTCCAGCCCTGTGGCATTCATGAAAACGTACCTGTCTTTTCAACCAATTTCTGCCTGCTCCTTGTAAATTAATACCTCTGTTTTATTGCCCTTACTGCAACATAATCTTCTGTGGTGAAGTTATGCCTCCCCATCTCCTTCTAATGAATAGAGTTATTGTTGAAAATTTAGTGGTTAAATTTTTATTAATCTTGGCTGTCTGCAGAGATGCAGAAACATGTTGGTTAGTCAGAAGTAAGGTTTCTTTTCATGTGGCATTACAACACAGATAGTTTTTATGAGTTTCTATTTGGATGCCAGACTCAAAACAGAGCTTACCCATCCCATTTTCCTATGACTCGAGGCTCTATGGGTGCATGCCTGGTAAGATAATTACCTAGCAAGCTTAACAAGAAAAGGGGGAAGTTTTTTAAACAAAAGCATGTAGTATAGCAAAGGGGTTCTTTAATGACTCAAAGTGATAATTGTTGATTATGAAGATGGATGTGAGAATTAAAGACACCTGAGCCAATAAAGCCCAACGCTGTGATTTCTGGAGCAAAAGGAAAAACAGACCCCAAAAAATAAAAAATCTGTAAAGATAACAAACTTCTTGTGGGACCTGTGGGAATCTGGAAAAAAAAAAAAAGTCAACCCCAAACTAAAACACTTTTTTATTATCTTTGTCTGGTATTATTCAATTTCATTTGCTAAAACAAAACCAACACCAAACAAAAGCCAAAAAGCAAAGAAGCAAGCAGACAAACAAAGCCCACTTTTGAACGGGAACAGTGATTTTTTTTTACTGTGATCAGTTTATTTTGATTTTACAAATTCTTTTTTCCCCCTCTTTTTCTCCTTACTGTTCCCACTCCTAAAATAAATCTACTCTCAGTTATATTTGCTTGCATTATATGTATGTCATGCACGCCACAGCATAGGATCCTTAAACACAGTCTTTCATCAATGAAGTACAGACATGAGTGCATAGACCCTGATGGCCTTTTAGCAGCAGAAATCAGCTTGACACAGTAGTTGAGGACAAGAAAGAAAGGCTGAATCAAGTGAAGCATCTCCAGAATTGTTGTGAGAGCATTCACTTACAGGACATGTGAGATGCACTTGGTTTCCTTTGACTGTAAGAAGTTTCTTGGAATTGTCATATATATCTTGCCTTTTGCCAGTGTTATTGTGTTGCCCTACTCCTCCCTCTCCAGGCTCACGTAGTACACTATTTTAAGCTACTTGTGACAGGAAAGAGATAACTTTTTCTCCAATTATTTGGAAGGAATAAATGGGGCAGTTCAGGACAGCAGATTTCAAAAATGATATCCGCTTTTCCTCTGGTGAGTAAGCACAGGTTTTAGATCTCTTTGACCAATCATTTTTGTTGAAGTGACTTTGTTTTGTATTTTTGAAAAGCCACTGATCTGACATTTCTTTCTAAGCCTGCTTGGCATGCAATAAATGGGGAGAATCTTTAGAAAAGTCAGTTCTCAGGTTATGTTAATGATGGTCTTCTGTAGAGTTTATCTTTATATCACTGTATGATGAATTTACAGCACTAGTCCATCCTGAAATGCAACCCAGACCTATCTAGGCGAGTAGAACAATAGAAAAATATGTGCTTAAAATTTTTTTCACTGTCTATTCTACCTGAGTGTAGCCATGTCCATCAAAATTTACCATTTTGTCTTTCTTTCTCCAGTCCAAGATGCATTTTGGCCCTTCTGATATTACTGGGCTAGGGGACTGTTGCCACAAAGGGCTTGTGAGTAGACTGAAATGAGGAAAACAGCAATGATATGTGTATACAGTGGAGGCTTAATGTGTTGCACAGCTGTTGCTTTGCTCTGTAAGGTGTGAGTAATCCTTAAAAGGTGAGACCTGGGAAGTACAACAGCCATGGTCTGAACGTCCTCGTGCCACCACAGCAATTTCATTCAAATGCTGATTCTGTGCAGTGTTAACCATCAGCATATGAATCTTCAGACTAAATTCATTTCACACGTACAATTTTCTTCATTCTATACATTTGGTCACTGGATGGGATTAGGTGAAACATTGTATAATGGTGGCATACACTTCCCATTAAAATCCCCAGCATATGACCATGGCTAGGGAGAATGGATGCAAATCTTCAAGCGCAAAGCACTGGAAGTCATTCTGGTAGTGACTATGAATAGTTAAAATATTAGCTAGCAGAACTCTGACAAAATGATATTTCTCACTAAGAACAGTCACATGAAAATAAAATCACTATTATTTTAATTGTCCCTACTGCATTATATATTCCAAGAGTTTGTCCTGAAATGGTAGTTTTGTATGTAATGATTGTGACTGAAGCTTGTACTCTTTTTATCCTTCAGCAGCAAAACTGGGTGATTACTTTGCAATCCCTCTACCAGTGCTTTACAAGGCCTTAATCTTATTCTAGAGGTAATAGACTAAGGTATATATTGAGTGCACTGGTTAATTAACTGGAATTGAAGTAATTAAACAAATAGAATAAGTGACACTTCTTAGGGCAGAATTTTGCAAAAGAATTGTTGCCTGAATGATCGTAAAGAACTGTTTCAGAGAGACAGAACAAACACAGGATTAAGTTTGTGGTAAAGAGGTACAACATAGTAATCCCGTGGAATAACAATGTTTTTTCCCAAGTACTAAAGAAGGTCTTTTCCATGTGTGTGTTCCAGTTCTGCATGCTAACTTAAGGAAAACTGAATCAACCCTGTGTGTAGGCAACGAAATTTTACTCATACATGCCTCATCTGTTACAATGGATACATCCTCCACAGTGAGTAAGTTTCCAAGGCTGTCACATGGTTTGTAAAACAACTTAAGATCATGAGGCTGGGAGTTTGTATTTTGTATTTCAGTTCTGAGAGCTATTTACTATTCTGCTGGCCATACTAAGAACAAGAAAGACAATGTGAATGTATAACAGAAATTGGAAATGTAGGAACCTGATTTAATAGGGTGATTGGACTAGATGATCGCTGGAGGTTCCTTCCAACCCCTTCTATTCTGTGATTAGGTGAACCAAAGCTGAGTGACTATCAGAATTACACACTGTATGAACTTGCATTGTTGATGTGTCACAGAACACATCTGTCCTGCAGAATGCACAAAGTGACTGTCTCATTGTATAGACTTTAACCAGGTTAGACTGTTATCTCCCTTTTAGGTGACTTGTCTGAAGTTAGGCACTCAGAGGGAAAATCAGGAGAAAGGAGATAATAGACATAGGATGTTTGTGTCCATGAAAAACTCATGAAGTTCAACAAAACCAAGTGCAAGGTCCTGCAGTTAGATTGGGGAAATCCCAAGCACAAGCTCAGGCTTGTTGAGGAGTAGATTGAGAGCAGCCATGTGCAGAATTGCCTGGGGGTGTTGGCGGATGCAAAACAATATGAGTCAGCAATGCGTGTTTGCAGGCCAGAAAGCCAATCACATCTTGGGCTGCAGCAGAAGAAATGCAACCAGCAGGCTGAGAGAGGACCTTTACTCCCTTCTTGTGAGACCTCATATGGAGTACTGTGTTCAGCTCTGGAGTCCTTAGCATGGGAAAGATATGGAACTCTTAAAGCAGGTCTAGAAGTGTGCCACAAAGGTGATCAAGGGGCTGGAATACTTCTCCAGTGAGTCCAGGATGAGAGACCTGCTGTTGTTTAGCATGAAAAAGAGAAGGGAAAATATAATTCTCTTCCTGTCGGAGACTAGAGTTTGTATATATCTAAAGCCACCTAGCTGACTACAAGTTCCACATGTTTCAGATGTTATCGTTAGACTACAGCTGAACTTAAAAAAAACCCAAACCCCTGCTTCCTATAAAATCCAGACTTTGTAAAGAATTACTGCAATATATAATTACACAGAATAATTAAGATGAAGATTGCAATCGCTTATTTCCTCCCTGTACTTTTCTTCTGTACTTTGTTTTTTTCAACCACCCTTTTAACAAAAAGGAACCTTTTGAGAAAGATTTCTGGTGGATATGAATGACAATGATTCCATTTGCTAAGGTTGACTAATATAATGGGCAGTATTTTAAAAATAACTCTGATGAGTACTTCTGTCTGCAGCTGTTAATCCCTTCTTAGAGAGATTAATGCAACACTCATTGAAAATTTCTCAGCTAGAATAGATTTGATTTCTAAATAAATTAAACATAAATCTGAATAGAATTAACACATTGTTTCAATATGGTGAATTGTTCATACTACACTAAGAAGTTATTTCATGTCTAGATGTGGTTCAAGGAATAAAATACTTTCTGTCTGGCTGCTTTTTTTTTTTTTTTTTATATTGTTTCTTGCTTGCTGGTGTGAAATTCTAGTAAGGAACAAAATATCAGACTTTTTTAAAAAGAAGGGGTGGGAATATAAAACCAGATTTCCAAGGGTATTCGGGTTACCACGTATACATTTTTTGAAGATATGAATTGGTTTAACTTGTATTTATTTATTTCCAGTGACCAGCATAAGAATGTATCTTTGAAGGAGCTGATGATCTGAAACTCTATATGTTCAAATCCTTTTGTGAAACTGGAAGATTCTTCATAGAATTGCAACCAGTGAAAGAATAGTGCACATTTCTAATCCCTTATTAGTTTTTACAGTGTCACTCAAACACATGACACAGGTATATACTGTACTGTTACTTATTGCTCTCTACAGCTACCTGAAGGGAGGTTGTAGCCAGGCAGAGGTTGGTCTCTTCTCCCAGGCAGCCAGTACCAGAACAAGAGGGCATAGTCTCAGGCTGCGCCAGGGCAGGTTTAGGCTGGAGGTTAGGAAGAAGTTCTATACAGAGAGAGTGGTTGCCCATTGGAATGGACTGCTCGGGGAGGTGGTGGAGTCACCTTCATTGGAGGTGTTCAGGAGGAGACTTGATGGGGTGCTTGTGCCATGGTTTAGTTATTTAGGTGGGTTGGATTGGTTGATGGGTTGGACACGATGATCTTGAAGGTCTCTTTCAACCTGGTGTATTGTATTGTATTGTAGTGTATTGTATTAAAAGAATCTTATGCATTTTTTTCCCCAAGGTGACCAGTTCTATCATTTCTGGGTATGCATGCTATGTGAGATGCAAGTTAGTCACATTTTTAGGGTGTCAACTGATCTTTAAGAAATAAACCTCCTTCCTAAGTGCAGCGGAGCAGAACTGATTGGTTCCATTACTGTAATTTGTGCTTTTGTCTAGGACATAGTAAATGTCATGGACCTTCAGTAGGTTCCAGTAAAGAAAAACCAAACCAAACCAAACCAACTCTCTGGATATAAATTGCTCACTTTGTGGCTGAGATAAATTGAATGTGGTTCCTAGTAGCTCAGTCAAAACAATACTTCTCTGGTAGAATTACAGATATCCCAGATAAACTGCATTCAAAGTTTAATTCTCACTGAAATTGAGGGAATTGCCCTCTATTTATTAGTTCAACCACAAGATTGCTTCACTATTTTAAAAACCACAGGTACACACTGCTGTTTTTGCAGAGAAAATATGATTGTAGTAAGAACTGTCTCAATTTTTAATGCAAAAATTGTTTTTCCTCAAGATCTTTTACAAACAAGAAATAAAATGTATATCTTTTGACACTGGAAATTGTGACTCCCTTCTTTCCCTTATACTGGTTTAGGAAGGTATGCTTTTCCCTTTTTCTGAAAAGAAAAGTAGGAAAGAGTGAAAGTCAAAGTGTGAAAAGTAAAGATTCCAATGCATAGGATGCAAATCTACAGTAACTTTTAAAAATAAATGAAGTTTCTTGCCTTTTTAAAAACCTGTGAGAGTAGCTATAAAATTGTTTTTAAGATGTTTCTCTAGAATTGCACTTTAGGATTTCAAGCATTTCAAGTTGCTTGCTGCCTGTTTTATTAGTTTTACATAAACCACAATAAAAATATCTTCCATAAAAACGAAAATCTATATGTTGCCCATTAAAATGTGTGTGGTTTTCATTTATTTATTTAACTTATTCATTTTTTTCCTGTAAGTTACTTTTTTGCCTTATGCATGTCCTTTTCGCCTTGCTATTGTACTTTGCACTGCTCATGCATTGTTTGTGAAAGTTTTTGCTGTCATCTATGAATCTTGTCCAAAGACAAGAAAAATTGAAAACTGTTCTATAAAAACCTGAGGCTAGTGTGAAACGCAGAACTTTACTTACTTCATATTGATGTCTATGAAGTCAGTTACTGGTTTTTGAGCATATTCATTTCATTTCATTTTATCCATCACAGAGTGACTAAAGTTAGATTCTTCTTACCAATGATATTCCTTCCACTTTACATTCTGTACCATGCAGATGATTTTCACTTTGATTAAAGATATCATTCTGGATACTAACCTATTCTGCCCTAGCATGAATCACCTGTGTCTGGTGCAGGTAGTAGTGGTTTAGGCTGGGTTAACTGGCCTATCAATCTTTCTGTGACATAGCATAGTTTATATTTATTTATAAATAAGTCTGACAATGATATTTCTACTTTCCAGGCCTAGTTTAATTATGCAGAAAAAAACCCTGAGAAATCAAGAACTAACTATTTTTTTTCCATACTCTGCCATTAATAATTAATTATATATTAAGAAACAAAGATTAGGGGACAGAAATTACCAGCTACAGCATCAAAGACTATTATCATACCTTAAGTAATACTAAGATAAGCTATATAATACATATCCTGTTAGTTCCAGTTATGAATGTAAGTGATGATTTGCACAGAATTATTTGCTTCTCTTAATCCAATATGTCACTGGGCAGACATATCTGTAGTCTGATAGAGGAAACTGGCACAAGGATTTTTCTTTTTAACCCAAGGATTATGTTTCAACTTTCAATCTGTTCCTACTACTACAACAAAGAACGATCTATGACTTAGAAGTCAGAAGGTACAATATTAATCTCTGTGAAAAAAATCTCAGCTGAAGATCTTCTAGGAGGGTTTAAATTTAACTCCAGCATCTGAGGAGCATATAATGAACGGCTGGTGACCTATTTTTTGCTCTTTAAAGTTTTATGAATTGTGTCCTAAATTTCAAAGTCATCTACAACATGCTTTCTACAAGAGTTTAGGAATACAGTATTGGAATGAGGACAAGATTGTAATGCCACATTGTTGAAAAGGAAAATATTGTACTGTAAAAATTTCTGGGATAATAACAATACCTTTTCTCATCTTTGAAATAAAGGACCCACTGAACATTTACTGTTCAAATGTCAAATGTAGAATTTTTGAAATCCCACAGGTTTCATCTCCAGATTTTTATTTCATAGTCTGATGAAATGCATAGAAATGCAATAGGCTTCACAGCTGATACAGAAATCTTTTAACACCAGAAATAATGGCTATGATGGTTGCATGGTTGGACTCAATGACCTTAGAGGTCTTTTCCAACCAAAACAATTCTATAAATCTATGGTTCTACAATTGCAGTCTATGAAGAGCACTTCTGTGTCCCAGCTGTGTCCTGCACAGAGAAAGCAAGGCAAGCAAACAGAATATATGTGGAAAATCTGAGGCTGATTTTTAATTTTCATTGTGGAAATGCAACAAGTCAATATGACAGATTGAGATAGTTTTTAAAAGTAAAACAAATCCCAATATTAGTAAAAAATTGAAGACGGACAGTTGAAAATGATTTATCATCACATCTAGATCAGGTAGAAATTGACATGTAAGGATAATAGCAGTGTTTAGTGTGTTCTAACCTCCTCTGCATCATTCCTCAGTCTTTATAAACCTACTATAACTTTGAGAGCACTATAAGGAACAAAAAGACATAAAAAGGT